>CM065590.1:436768637-436926137 GCA_033119425.1 Bufotes viridis
AAGCAAAACTCAATATTTATTGCCCTGATTCTCTTGTTTGCAAAAACACCCCATATGTGGTCGTAAACTGCTGTATGGCCAAATGGCAGGGCACAGAAGGAAGGGAATGCCATATGGTTTTTGGAAGGCAGATTTTGCTGGACTGGTTTTTTGACACTATGTCCCATTTGAAGCCCCCCTGATGCACCCCTACAGTAGAAACTCCAAAAAAGTGACCCCATTTTGGAAACTACGGGATAAGGTGTCAGTTTTGTTGGTACTATTCTAGGGTAAACATGATTTTTGGTTGCTCTATATTACACTTTTTTTAAGACAAGGTAACAAAAAATAGAAATTTGGAAATTTCATCTCCATTTGCCAATAACTCTTGTGGAACACCTAAAGGGTTAACAAAGTTTGTAAAACCGGTTTTGAATACCTTGAGGGGCGTAGTTTCTTAGATGGAGTCACTTTTATGGAGTTTCTACTCTAGGGGTGCATCGGGGGGCTTCAAATGGGACATGGTGTCAAAAATCCAGTCCAGCAAAATCCGCCTTCCAAAAACCATATGGCGCTCCTTTCCTTCTGCGCCCTGCAGTTTGGCCATACAGCAGTTTACGACCACATATAGGGTGTTTCTGAAAACTACAGAATCGGGGCAATAAAAATTGAGTTTTGTTTGGCTGTTAACCCTTGCTTTGTTACTGGAAAAGATGGATTCAAACGGAAAATTTTTCAAAAAATCTAAATTCTGAAATTTTATCTCCATTTGCCATTAACTCTTGTGGAAAACCTAAAGGGTTAATGACGTTTGTAAAATCAGTTTTGAATACCTTGAGGGTGTAGTTTCTAGAATGGGGTAATTTTTGGGTGGTTTCTATTATGTAAGCCTCACAAAGTGACTTCAGACCTGAACTGGTCCCTAAAAGTGGGTTTTTGAAAATTTCTGAAAAATTTCAAGATTTGCTTCTAAACTTCTAAGCCTTGTAACGTCCCCAAAAAATGAAATAGCATTCCCAAAATGATCGATACATGAAGTAGACATATGGGGAATGTAAATCAATAACTTTTTTGGCAGTATTACTATGTATTATAGAAGTAGAGTAATTGAAACTTGGAAAATTGCAAATTTTTCAAAATTTTTGGTAAATTTGGTATTTTTTTATAAATAAAAATGAAATTTTTCGACTTCATTTTACCACTGTCATGAAGTACAATATGTGACGAAAAAACAATCTCAGAATGGACTGGATAAGAAAAAGCGTTTTAAAGTTATCACCACATAAAGTGACAATGGTCAGATTTTGAAAAAATGGCCTGGTCCTTAAGGTGAAATAGGGCCGTGTCCTTAAGGGGTTAATGCTCCAAAATAGTGTTAATACATCAATAAATACATAAAATATATATAAAAAACTCAAATACAATGGAATATTTCCTAAATATCACCATAGAAGGCAGACTGTAGGTTTTGAGATTCTCCCAGTGGGGGCAAGGTGCTAACACATGGTATGTTTGAATAGCACCCGACCGTCATAGGAAGGGTGCTGCGGGACTGATGGTCCCCCTAACCCTGGTTCCCCCCCCCCTGTGGTTTTCCCTGCTTTAGGATTTCAGCTCCTTTTTATTCCCCCCAGTTAGGCTCCCCCTGTGTGTGCCTTACTTGTGTAGGCATAGAAGGGGTTAATAAAAGTGATAGGAGGAGCACGGGTGGTCGGATATGGAGGGGAGTGACTAGTGGGGAGGGGTATATAATTCCCGTTCCCGCTCTTGCTCTCCCTCTTACGGAGACAGCGAGCTTGGGAGCTGTGCGCCACAAGATGAGCGGTGATGATTTCTTACGAGCTGCGCTTTTGGCGCGCTTGGATTCTGAGGGTGAGGGGTGGCTAAGGGCTTTTTTATGTAGCCTTAGCGCCCCCTTGCTTCTCCCCCTACTGTGCCTGCGCCCCCCCCCTCTGAGCGGGCGCCACCGTCGGCTGTGGCGCCAGTCTGTGCGCGCAGCGGGCGGCGCTCTGCCCGCACTCACCGTCCCCCTGTTCGGCTGGGTGAGTCCCCTTCTCCTCCTAGGTCCCGGCGTTCTGCTACCGCTGCAAGCCGGGGATCAGCTGTGGCTTCTGGTCAGCCGGCTTCTGCTGCTGGGAGCGTTTTGGCCCCTCCCCTTCCTCCCTCTGCAGTTCCTGTGTCTCTCTCCTCGTGTCTGGCAGCCATCATGGGCTCAAGCCAGAGTATTGAAGCGGCAGATGACCGCTCTTTAACCCCTCCCCCCACCCAGCCTGAGCCTTCTACTGTTCCTGGTCCAGAGCCAACTCCAGCCCCTGTATCTGGGGGTTTACAGCTTCAACCCTCCTCTTCTTCCCTTCCTCCAATGATTCTCCCTCCTGTGAGGGAGATGCCTCCTCCTACTGCTGGCACTGCTGCTGTGGTGGATCAGCTTTCTGGAGGTTCACAGGCTGTTCTCTTACAGCCTCGTTCCCTTCCTCCACCCCCTCCTCCCGCCCCTACACCTGTCACGGAGTCCGCCCACTCGCGCAGGCACAGGGAGGTGTCTTTGTCTCCCTCCTCATCGGGTGATGGCAGGAGCAGGAGCCGGCGCGGTCGTCGTGGCCGCCGTTCTCGTCGCCGATCCAGATCTTCGAGGCACAGCCGGCGGTCCAGATCTTCCAGATGGCGTTCCCCGTCTACCTCGGGCGGTTCCTCGGACGCATCGGAGGAGTCTGTGAGAACGCCGCGGTCCAGGAGAGAGAGGCGTCTCGCACAGCAGGGCTCTGGAGCTCCCAGCGTAGCTCCTTCGGCAGGACACAGGGAACCCGTGCCTGTACCTGTGCCGGTGGGTCCGATGTCTTCGTCCGGTGAGTATAAATATTTGGGGCGTGGGGTGGTGGGGGCGCTGGGGTGGGTTTGGAAATGTTGCTTAGATCCTTGTTGGACAGGTTACCTCCTTTGGCTCCCCCCACGGCCCCGGTGGCGTCTTCTCAACCGCAGGTGGATGTGCATGAGGTTCATTCTTCCCCTGTTAGGGCGCCTCCGGTGTTAGCGGGGATTCATAAGGATTCCTTTTTCTGCGGGGTTGGTCCTTTGGGGGCACATCTGGACGAGGTTGTGAGAGAGAAGATTTGGTCCAATCAATACGTGGACATTTGGTCTTTGATATCGGTGGACCAAAGTACAGTGGACAAGGAAAAACGTTTATTAGATAAGCCTTATGACCGCCGCTTGAAGGTGTCTCGGACTATGAATAACTGGTTACAGGCTTTCTCGGTATTGGGTTGTGTTATGGGACAGAAGCATCCCGGACGTTGCTCCGAGTTGTTTATATATCTGGACACCATCTACAGTGCTTATAAGGCTTATGGCGGCAGTGCGTGGTGGAAATATGATGAGGAATTTAGGAGGCGGTTAGCGCTGCAGCCGGATTTGGGTTGGGGGGTTAAGGCGACGGATGTCTGGTTAAGGTTAATGGTGTCGCAGCGCCCCCCTCCCCCCTTTCAGGGGCGGCCGCTGGGGTCGGGGTTTCTGCAACCGCGGTTCCGGTGGCCGTCCGTAGACCTGGGGCTTGTTGGCTGTTCAATGAAGGGTTTTGTAAGTTTGCAGGAGTCTGTAAATATAAACACGAGTGTTCAGCTTGTGGGGGACCCCATCCGGCTGGACGTTGTCCAAGGTCTGCAAGCAGGTTCCCTAGGCCCCCTTCCGGTCAGACGGAACAGAAGGACGCCAGTCAACGTGTTAGAGATGGAACCGTGGTTAAACAGGTACCCCAATAAGGAGGCTGCTGCGGTGCTTAGGGCTGGTTTTTCGGAGGGGTTCTTTATTCCATTTGTTTTACGGCGTTCTCCCGTTTTCTCTGACAATCTTAAGTCGGTTAGGGAGCATCCTGAGGTTCTCAGGGACAAACTGGAGAAGGAGGTAGCAGCCGGGAGAATGGCCGGCCCGTTTGTGGACCTCCCTTTTGATAACTTGCGGGTTTCCCCTGGGGGGTTGTCCCAAAAAGGAACCAGGCAAGTTTAGGCTGATACATCATTTATCGTACCCTAAAGGAGAGTCGGTAAATGATGCTATCCTTCTGGAGGAGGCTTCCGTCTCTTATGTCTCCTTTGATCGGGCAGTGGCATTGGTACGGGCGGCTGGCACTGGTGCCCTTCTGGCCAAATCTGATGTTGAATCGGCCTTCCGTTTGTTGCCCATCCATCCCGATTGTTTTCATTTGCTGGGTGGCTGTTTTGAAGGTCTTTTCTATTATGATATGTGTCTCCCGATGGGGTGCTCCATCTCGTGCCATTATTTTGAATTGTTTAGTTCCTTTTTGGAATGGGTGGTCCGTGTTGAGACTGGCATGTCCTCTGTTACACATTATTTGGATGATTTTCTGTTTGTTGCTCCAGGTAATGGTGACGGCTGTAGTTTTTTGTTGACCACCTTCTTGCGGCTCATGGCGCGTTTTGGGGTCCCCATTGCGGCGGATAAGACGACGGGTCCTGTCACGTGTCTTTCTTTTTTGGGGATTGAAATTGACACCATTGACATGGTTTTTCGTCTGCCGAGCGACAAGCTGGAGAAATTGTTGTCGTTGATTGACGGTTTTTTGGCAGTTCGTAAAGTCACG
Source organism: Bufotes viridis (assembly GCA_033119425.1). Lineage (NCBI taxonomy): Eukaryota > Metazoa > Chordata > Amphibia > Anura > Bufonidae > Bufotes > Bufotes viridis. The sequence goes on from CM065590.1 coordinate 436,773,214, forward strand.
TTGCGACAGCGCCGGTGGGGCGCGTCTTTTCACGCCGGTTGTCTTTGGCTACGAGAGGGGCGCGTTCCCCGTCTCACCGTATTCGGCTCACCAAATCTTTGAAAGAGGATTTGGGGGTTTGGCGTGCTTTTTTGGGTTCGTATAACGGTCATACCTGCTTCATTGCACAGGAGATCTCTAATGCAGAACTGTCGTTATGGTCTGATGCCGCGGGGGCGTATGGTTTTGGGACGATCTTAGGTAGAGAATGGTGCGCCGCGGTATGGCCGGAGGATTGGAAGGAATCTGGCCTGATTAGGAACCTTACCCTGCTAGAATTATTCCCCATTGTGGTGGCTGTAGAGATTTGGGGGGATAACTTGAGTACGGTGCAGTGCATCAACAGTCTATCTTCCTCGTCATTGCCGGTTTTGTCTTTGCTTCGCCACTTAGTGCTGCGTTGTTTGGAGAGGAATATTTATTTTCGGGCCAAACATGTTCCTGGTGTTGATAATTGTGTTGCTGATGCCCTTTCTCGCTTCAACTGGCAGGTTTTCTGGGAGCTGCATCCGGAGGCGGAACGGACTGGCGTGGATTGCCCGCCGCACCTATGGGACCTGGTGGCCAGCAGCTGATGTCCCTCGTGAGTGCGTCGGTTGCGCCTGCTACTTGGCGGGCTCATGGTAAGGCGTGGACGGAGTGGTTAACGGTGCGTGGCACGAGAGACGTTGTGGCAGTGATGATTTGCGTCTGGAGGTCACTATTGAGTGGTTGCTTGGTATGCGATCTAAAGGTGTGTCTGCCCCTGTTGCACAACGTAAGTTGTCAGGAGTTGCCTTTTTCTTTAAATTGTGCGGCTGGACGGATGTGACTAAATATTTTGTGGTACGTCAGGCGATGCGTGGTTGGCGTAAGGAGTATGTGGTAAGGGACAGTAGACGCCCTGTTTCCTTCTCTTTGCTGTGTAAAATGGTTGAGTGTTGTGTTGCGGTGTGTTCTTCATCGTTTGAGGCGGCTCTGCTGCGTGCTTGTTTTAGTTTGGCGTTTTTTGCGGCTTTGAGAGTGGGAGAGATTGTTGCGCCTTCCAGCAGTAGAATGGGTGGTCTTTTGGAGTCCGACGTGGTTTTAGGCAATGGTGCACTCAGGGTGCGTGTCCGACGATCAAAGACTGATCAGTATGGTAACGGTGTGTGGTTGCCAATCCAACCAGTGGATGGGGTGGCCTGTCCGGTCCGTTTGGTGTCGGAATACAAGTTGTTGAGGAATGGGGGTAGCAATTTTTTCGTGCATTGGGATGGTTCGCCATTGACTAGATATCAGTTTGCCTCATTGTTACGGGGTTGTTTGAAGTGCGCGGGTGTGGATCCGGCTGAATTTGGGACGCATTCTTTTCGGATTGGTGCCGCCACTGAGGCGGCCAGAGCGGGCCTTCCGGAGTCGGAGGTGATGCGCATTGGGCGGTGGCGGTCTGCCTCTTTTGCGAGGTACATTAGGCCTGATCTACTGCTGTGATCTATCTAATTTTGGGGATTGAGAGGTGGTTTTAGCTATTATGTTCATAAAAAAAAAAATAAAAAATAATAAATCTATCGTGTTTGTTGGTTTATGTCTGTTTTTAACCGTTGTACATGTGGTTGACCCCTTTTTCTTGGCAGGTATGATCTGACCGGTGATTTGGATTCTCGGCCACTCATACGTTTTCTGGGCGGCACAACGGGCGGAATGCCGACCTGGTGGAAGGAGCCTCGGCTTCAGGGAAGTAGAAGTACATTGGAAGGGTGTGAGAGGTTTGCACTGGTCACAGTTGTTGCCGGAAGTGGTGGATATCGGGTTGAGATCAGTGGGACCTGTTATCCTGGTCATTCATGCGGGGGGCAATGACCTGTGCTCCTCGCGTCTGACTGAGTTGATGGTACTTATGAGGTCGGATATTGAGCACTTTCCGGCCTTTTTTAAAGAATTGGTGCTGGTGTGGTCAGAGGTGGTACCCAGGGTGGTATGGCATGGGGCTCGAGATGGTGAGGCGCTGGAGCGGTGCAGACGCACCTTGAATGCGAGAATTTCTCGCTTTGTGAGAGCCCGGGGTGGAGTTGTGGTTAGGCATAGGCAGCTGGAAGGTGATAACAGGGCTCTTATGCGTCCAGATGGGGTTCACCTTACGGACATTGGCCTTGACATATTTTTGTCCGGGCTCCAAGACGGCATGGTGCAGGCCTTTTCCTTGCTGGGTGGTGGTCGGAGTCCAGTATGACTACTGTCCTCCTTTGTGGCGGTTTTCAGAACAGCGGAGTTGGTGGAGCTCTTACTGGCGTACGTGCACCCTGGGAGTCCGGGGGTTCGCACACCGCTTAAAATAAAGTGAAAAGGAGGACCCGTGTTCTACCGCATGTTTTTGCTGTGGCCGATCTTCACCCAGTAAAGATTTGTTTAAGAGAAAATTTTGTGGTCTGGGTTTTTTGTTCATTGTAGACAAAAGGTAAGAAGGTTTAGAGGTTTAAGAGCAAAGGAGCTCCAGGAGCGGCCCCCCCCCCCCCCGTTTATAGGGGTTTGTTAATCTCCTGAATACCAGCAGTCTGAATAGCACCCGACCGTCATAGGAAGGGTGCTGCGGGACTGATGGTCCCCCTAACCCTTGTTCCCCCTCCCCCCTGCGGTTTCCCTGCTTTAGGAGTTGAGCTCCTTTTTATTCACCCCAGTTAGGCCCCCCTGTATGTGCCTTACTAGGTAGGCATAGAAGGGGTTAATAAAAGTGATATGTGGAGCACGGGTGGCCGGATATGGAGGGGAGGGACTAGTGGGGAGGGGTATATAATTCCCTTTCCCGCTCTGGCTCTCCCTCTTACGGAGACAGCGAGCTTGGCCCGCCCTCCCTCCCTGTTGGGTTTCAAAAAAAAAAATATAAAAGAAATGTCATTTTCTTACTGTTATTTGTTGGTCATGCTTGTTTCTTTTGTTCTTTGAGGTCCTGACATGTGCTGGTGTTACGAAGTCACAGCTGGCGGTTTTTCAGAACAGCGGAGTTGGTGGAGCTCTTACTGGCGCACGTGCACCCTGGGAGCCCGGGGGTTCGCACACCGCTTAAAATAAAGTGAAAAGGAGGACCTGTGTTCTACCGCATGTTTTTGCTGTGGCCGATCTTCACCCAGTAAAGATTTGTTTAAGAGAAAAATTTGTGGTCTGGGTTTTTTGTTTATTGTAGACAAAAGGTAAGAAGGTTTAGAGGTTTAAGAGCAAAAGGAGCTGCCAGCGCTGCCCCCTTTTTAGGGGTTTGTTAATCTCCTGAATACCAGCAGTCTCAATGGTTCAACAATAATGCAGTGGCAATGGTATCATATCTCCATTGGAGATGACACAGCCAATATGTAGGCAGGTAGTCTTGAGACGTAGGACAATGATTGACCGCAGCAAGTCCGAGCCGATCCTTACTTTTGTATGATAGATCGATTGAATGTCTCTAATCTCATATATCCGATGTCAAATAGTGCCGACTAGAGTGTAAATGTCTCTGTTGTCATGCATCCGGTGTCTAAATGCCAACTGGGTCGCGTGTGTCTCACACCTGGAGTGGATCAATGGACAACATACGCGCTTGTTCCATCAAGGATAGATATTATTCCGTTGGCTTTAGTAATAATGTTTTCCACATCAAGTGGGCTTACCTCCGCTCTTTAAATCAGATTACAGTTGGTGCCAGATACCTGTATTCCCAGTGTGAGATCGCCGGCGTCCCGGCGTTACACGTGTGATCGGTATACTCGCGGCAGCCAAATCTCGTACGGAAGTCTCGTGTGAATTCGCGTAGGCTGTGGTTTTGCCTACTCGTACTGTCAAGTAAAAGAAACTGTTAGTCCTCTTCACAGTGCACTGAATCTTTGCGATGTCAAAATTCGGGGTAATATTCCTTCCAGCCAGACACGTTTCGGGGAGCACTTTCCCCTTCCTCAGTGTCTGACTTGTGCTTGCTGATACACTGGCAAGAGTTTTGACATTAAAGTTTTTTTTACCTGCGATACAATGAATGTTATATACCTCATTAAATGCCCGTGCGGCCTTCTGTATGTGGGTGAGACAATGCAGGCGGTAAAAGATCGTATCAGCAAGCACAAGTCAGACATTAGAACTAAAAATTTGCTGTTACCCATTCCCAGTCACTTTGACAAATATAGACATACTGTAGCACAACTACGATTTCAGGTATTGGAACAGATAAAGAGACCAAGAAGAGGGGGTGATATCAAGAGGCTTCTCCTGCGTCGAGAGGCATTCTGGATACACACCCTCGACACTTTGTCTCCCAGAGGCCTGAATAGGGACTATGAAATCTTACATTTATAATTAATTGTATCAATACATTTTTGTTTCCTTTTTAGACTTCAGCCATCTGATGAAGACTCCCTTTGAGATAGACAGTGCTTCTATTGTAAGGTAGACAGGACCTTGACTATCTTTCCCACTGTCTATTGATGTCACATATATACATATATTGCTAATAGATTTACTAGCTCCACCCCTTTTGGGTGATGACGTCCCTGTGGGCGGTACTTGTGGGGTATATATTGTTTGTCATTTATTTGTGGATTACCTGTTGACAAAGGCTTGCATGCCGAAACGCGTCCTGGATTGAGGACAAACCTTTATTGCTATGGAATAAATTTACCTTAAGAGCAACGTCTGCTGGGATTTCCTGTATCTTTATCGTTTGGAGGTTGCTCCCATCCCGTGCAGTGCACCTGAAGTGAGTGCTGGCCAGTCTTCCATTACACTATGAAGAAAAGAACACCTTGCCTACTGTGAAGCATGGCGGGGGGTCAATCATGCTTTGGGGCTCTTTTGCTTCTACAGGTGCAGGGAAGCTTCAGCGTGTGCAAGGTACCATGAATTCTCTTCAGTACCAGGAGATATTGGATGAAAATGTGATGCAGTCCGTCACAAACCTGAGGCTTGGAAGACGTTGGACCTTTCAACAGGACAATGATCCCAAGCATACCTCCAAGTCCACTAGAGCATGGTTGCAGATTAAAGGCTGGAACATTTTGAAGTGGCCATCGCAGTCACCAGACTTAAATCCGATTGAGAACCTCTGGTGGGACTTAAAGAAAGCAGTTGCAGCGCGCAAGCCTAAGAATGTGACTGAACTGGAGGCTTTTGCCCATGAAGAATGGGCGAAGATACCCGTAGATCGCTGCAAGACACTTGTGTCAAGCTATGCTTCACGTTTAAAAGCTGTTCTAACTGGAAAAGGATGTTGTACTAAGTACTAAGATTGAATGTCACTTGGGGTTGAATAAAACTGATAATGATGTGAGCACAGAAAAAGACATTTGTGGTTATTTCATTATAAATGTTATGTTATATTTGTCTGACTTACAAGTGCCTCTTTGATTTAATTGTAAACAAGATGACTGAAATGATCAAAATCAATGTCAAACTGGCCAAAACACTCAATTTCAGTGGGGGTTGAATAATTTTGAACACAACTGTATATTGTTATTATCCATATTCCTTCTTTTCTTGGCTGGATTCATTTTTTCATCACATTATACACTGCTCATTCCCATGGTTGTGACCACCCTGTAATCCATCAGCAGTGGTCGTGCTTGCACTCTATAGAAAAAAGCACCAGCCTATGGTCCCATGCTGCCGGCCACCAGAGAGACAGGCACTTTTTTGCAGTGGGCAAAAATTGAAATTCTGTAAGTGTTTTTTTTTTTTTTTTTAATTAAGAGGTTCATTATGTGGTATATATGATATAATACCTTAATTCTGCAGGTTGATATGATTATGGCAATACCAAATGTATACAGTTTTTTTCATGTTTTACTACTTTTGCGTAATAAAATCACTTTTTACTAAAAATCAGTATATTTTGCATCGCGATATACTAACATTTATAATATGTTACTTTTTCTGCCAATGTAGATGTTTGAGGGCTTGCCTTTTGTAGGACAGACTATACTTTTTGTCGGTACCATTTTGGGGTACATAAGACTTATTGATGACTTGATATTATGCTTTTTGGGAGGAGAGCAACAAGAAAGCTGTTTTGGCGTAATTTTTATTTATTTTGTCATGGTGTTTATCTGATGGTTTAGATCATGTGCATGTGTGTTCTTATTAGAACCATTTTTGGGTACATATATCTCTGTACTTCACTAGCTGATTCTGACATAAGCATCCAGATGTGGTGTATACATTTTAGATAATACAATGCAACCAAAGGGCAGTTCTCCTCACAGCAGGCAAACTTTTCTGCTCCATTCTATGTACAAGTTGCGGTACTCAAAGTTATGGCCAGGGCTATTTTTTTGATACCCTAGGCAGAGCAGGCAAATTGCCAGGTATATATAATGCTCCTTCTCCCTTGGTGCCCCAGGAGTACCAACATTTAGTGTTTAACCCTTTAAGGACCGGAGGTTTTTTATTTTGTGAATTTTCGTTTTGCGCTCCCTGCCTTCCCAGAGCCATAACTTTTTTATTTTTCGGTTCACATAGACATATGAGGGCTTGTTTTTTGTGGGACAAGTTGTACTTTCTAACGTCACCATTAAATAATGCATATGATGTAGTGGGAAGCGGGAAAAAAATTCCAAATGGGGTGAAATTGCAAAAAAAAAGCAATTCCACCACAGTTTTGCGGCTTTTTAAATTCCGACGTTCGATGTGCGATAAAACCGATAAAACCGTTTACTTTTACTCTACAGGTCAGTACGAATCCGATGATACCCTATATGTATAGGTTTTCTTGCGTTTTGCATTTTCGCACATTGCGACACCTATGATGTGTATTTTTTATATTTTTTTTTATTTTAGCAAAAGGGGGGTGATTTGAACTTTTATGTTTTTTTTATTTATTTATTTTTTAAACTTTTTTTTTTTTTTTACACTTTTATATAGTTCCCATAGGAATAATAGCATTGGAATATATGAAAAAATCGCATATTTCCTATGAAGCCTATTACAGGCAAGGCTCCATAGGAAATACTACAGAGCAGCCTGGGTTTCATTCATAGAAACCCAGGCTACTACAGGCATGCTCCGGCTCCTCCGATCGCCACACGGGGGAGCCGGAACGCAAACCGAAAGTAAAACTTTCGGTTTGCGTGCACTCAGATGCCGTGGTCAGGATTGACCACGGCATCTGAGGGGTAAAATGTCCACGATCGGCATCACTGCCGGTCACGGACATTAGCCGCGGGTGTCTGCTACAGGAACCATGCAGACACCCGCGGCTAAGGCGCCCGCATGGAGCAGGAGCGGGCGCCATCTTTAGTACCAGGACACAGGACGTACGGGTACTTCCTGTGTCCTTAAGACGTTAAAAAAAAAAAACACCTCACTCTCTCCTCATTCTTGTTCCCTGCCACCATCTGCAATGAAGGCCAAAAAGTCTATAGCCTGAGCTGCCACATCCTGGCGTAGGCGGTCTCGCATGATCATGTGCGATGCTGTGATTATGCGAGACCCGACACAGGGGGTCATGGTGATGTCATCATGACTCTTGGGCTGTTCTACTGCCTCATAGGCTTCTGGCCTAGCAGCAGATGCGGTTATGATTGCGCACCCCCTTAAGGGTAGCGAGATGGTGCCCTTAGAGGAAACCTACCCATCTTCCCGGCCCTGCTGAGAGTACACCTCCTAATACTTATTAGTATTTGCGTTATAAGACGTACTGTCACCCCCTTTTGGGTGGAAAAGTGCGTCTTATAAAATGAAAAATACTGTAATATAGAAAATAAATAGTGCTAAATTTAAAAAAGAATTGTGAAATTACTATATTTTCTCTTTCCTGTCCAGAAAGGATTAAATATAACTTTAATCGATAAGATAAAATTACTACTCGGTATGCAAAAGCATGCCTTCATACAGCTGCGTAGATGGATAAAAAAGAATGTACAGCCCTGGAATGCAATGAAATAAAAATTAAATAAGCAATAGCAATATTGGGTGGCTCACTTAAGGTGGATATGGAACGGGTGCTCAGAGCCCTGGTGGATCTCACCTAACCTAGATAGGATAGCTAGATCAGGACAAGCACACCTACACTGGCCCAGCAAATTAATCGTAAGTATATTAAAAACTTCTATTTATTAGTAAATTAGTGCAATTGAGCCATATCACATACAATGCAATGCTAAAATTAATGGTTAAAATTAATAGGAAAATTTTAACCATTAATTTTACCCATTAATTTTAGCGTTGCGTTGTATGTGATATGGCTCAATTGCACTAATTTACTAATACATAGAAGTTTTTAATATACTTACAATTAATTTGCTGGGCCAGTGTGAGGTGTGCTTGTCCTGATCTAGCTATATACTAAAAAAATGAAATAAGAAAGCTTGAGGTTGTCAAAGATTATTAAAAACCTTGACAAAGCTTCTACAATTGCTTAAAATAACAAATGATGTTATACTCACTTCTTTCTCCAGCATCGTTCCTCCCGGTCCTACTGCCGCTGCATTGGCGTGCACAGTGACGTGCTGGTATAAAGCACATGACTACTACAGCCAATCACTGTCCTCAGTGGTCTTGTGCTGAGGAAAGGGTTTGGCTGCAGCCTTCAGATGCCACATATCTGCATCTCACTGTGCACAGTATCTCAGAGGCAGCAGGACCCGACCAGCACTGAGAAAGGAGTATAACATAATTTGGTATTTTAAGCAATTGTACGTCTTATTTGCGATTTTTAGTAATCTTGAACAACCCTTTAAAGCCCAAACAGGTATGGTCTTTAAGAGGTTAAAGGATTGGCAGCTTTATAATGCATTTTTATTACAGGTGGTTTATTTTTAGTGAATTATTATAGCTGTTCTTCAAGCTGAACTTTGCCATGTAGGTGCAAGTGCAAGTGTGAATCCCTCCCACCGTTTTCTAATTGTCCAAGAATTTCATTTCACTCTTCCAGCCATGGCGTCTGCTGATTTCAGTAAGGAACTGGACTGCTCTATCTGTCTGCACACTTACACAGAACCTGTAATGCTGAGATGTGGACACAACTTCTGCCGGGTCTGTATTGATCGTGCACTGGATACACAGGACGAGTCTGGAGTTTATATCTGTCCTCAGTGCAGAGCACACTTTTATAAACGTCCTTCACTGCAAAGAAACATAACTCTGTGTAACATAATTGAGCAATTTCTCTCCATTCCGACACCACAGAAGGGCACTGGGATTTTTTGCACTAACTGTATTAATTCTCCTGTACCTGCTGTTCAATTCTGTCTGCATTGTGAAGTTTCTCTGTGTGATAACCACCTAAGAGTTCACAGCAAGTCACCAGAACACGTCTTATCTGACCCCAGCACTTCCCTGGAGAACAGGAAATGTTCTGTACATAAGAAGATCCTGGAGTATTACTGCACTGAGGACTCTGCTTGTATCTGTGTGTCCTGCAGTTTGGTTGGAGAACATCAGGGACACCGGGTGGAGATGCTGGATGAGGCCTCTGAGAAGAAGAAAGGGAAACTGAGAAATATTCTCCAGAAACTGACCACAAAGCGAGAGGAGACTGAGGAAAGAGTCCAGAACCTGGAGGAACGCTGGAGAAAAGCTCAAGAAAAAGCAACTTGTGATGCACAAGAAGTCACTGCTCTGTTTACGGACACCAGGAGACGACTGGACGACCTGGAGAAGAGGATCCTGAGTGAGATCTCCAGGCAGGAAGAACAGGTGTCACTCATGCTTTCTACTCTGCTCCAGGAGATGGAAATAAAGAAGGATGTGCTCTCCAGGAAAATGAGACACATTGAGGAGCTGTGTAACATGACTGATCCACTGACTATTTTACAGGAACCAGACATAGGTGACCTGTGTGATCCAGAGGAGGAGGGAGGTGATGACATTGGAAGAGATGATAAACAGCTTTATGATGTAGATCTCTATCAAATTCAAGGGACTGTACATGCAGAACTATCTAATTTCCTCTTATACATACATACGAATTTAGCTGGACAAGGTAACCATCTCCACAGTAACCAAAATCTGCCCACTGACACAGAAGACTTGCCTGTGTCAACAAAGAAAAATGTAAAAGTCAGGACCGCTGAAGGGAATGTAACAGATTCTGGAAATTGTGGGATCTATATGGAGGGTCCTGCAGACATATTACTGGATGTAAACACAGCTGCTAATAACATCCTTGTATCAGACGACCTGAAAACTGCAACCTGGTCACTAACAGAACAGGACCGTCCAGAAACGGTAGAGAGATTCCTGGATTATAATCAGGTGTTAAGCAGCAGGAGCTTTTTTTCAGGGCGACATTACTGGGATGTGGAAAGTAGTGGGATAGCGGAGTGGCTCGTGGGAATGTGTTATCCAAGCATAGACAGGAAGGGAGATCAGTCTTACATTGGAGATAATGATAAGTCCTGGTGTCTGCAAAGGGAAAATAATTATTTAGTGATGCATAACAGTCAAGCGATCCAGTTACCTATCACAATTTCTAGTGATAAAGTTAGGATATGTGTGGATTATGAAGCCGGACAGCTGTCCTTTACGAGCTATGTGACCCCATCAGGCACCTACATACCTTCACTGCCACCTTCACCGAGCCCCTTCATGCTGCAGTATGCTTGGGTAACGGTTCCATAAAGATATTAGGCTGGGGCAGCAACTGTGAGAAACCATAATAACCTAAGAAATGTGGCCAGACACTGCTGCCGAAAACCAAAATATGATTAGGAGATCTACAGGTCAGTGATCTTACACTGTAGTTATCCCTATGACTGTGACACTTAGGCGGATCATCTGAAGAAGGAGATGTCGTGATCATACTCTGGATTACTTGTGAGCATTTTCCATTTTATAAAGTACTTGTAATATTTTCTTGTTAAAACTAGGAGTATGCTGTGGACAAATTTCCTTATAGTTGACATTGATAGTACAACTTTGTGATTTTTTTTTTACTTTTAGCATTAAAAATGGTAATATTCTTTGATGGTATATATATATATATATATATATATATATATATTACAAAACTTAATAAAAAAGAGTAACAAAGAAATTTCAGAATCAGCCAGTGGAATTTGAAGGGTTTTCCCAGGGCTATTTTAGTTTTTAAGATGCACACCTTCCCCATACATTTTATTTTTAAACCTTTAAGTCTTTTATTTTTAAACCTAAGGTTTCAAATCCTATCTATGTAAGAAATTTGTCTACCAAATATTATTTTTATATTTTTAAGGTGAAAACAAAGAAGATAAACCAGTGCAGTTATATTATTTTCTGTCATAATTGCCTAGGACATAGCTTGAAGTCACACTGTGGACCTCTAATTTAATTCATTTTTCTGACACCTGTCGAATAAAGGGGTTTCCTGACCACAATGAAAAAAATTAAATGTAGGTAGGTGTGTATAAAAAATTATATAAACACCACTCATCTTTTGAAAGTCCTACCAACTGTTCTCAGGTTTTCACAGGATCAGAACAGATGATTTTACATTCCAGTCACTTGACTGTTGCATTTTGGTTGGACAACCAAAGTTTTGTTGAGTACAAGTAACAAACTAGTAGTAGACTAACATGTCAACTAGACAACTGTTTAAAGGGAACCTGTCATCAACTTTTCGGTGACCTCACTGAGGGCAGCATAAAATAGTGACAGAAATGCTGATTTCAGCGGTGTGTCACTTATGAGCTAAAAGTCAGTGGTTCCCGAGAACCAGCATCATAATCATTGTAGCACAGGCCTTAAAAAGAGTCAAATCTACCTGAGAAGAGTCATGGTTAGTCATAATCTCCTGCTCTCCAGCCCATCTGCTGATGATTGGCAGTTCTCTCCTAGAGAGAAAGGGAGAAAACTAGGTAGAAGCCTGTCAATCATCAGCAGGTGGGCAGGGAGAGCAGGAATTCATGAATAACCATTACTCTTCTCAGGTGGCCGTGACTTTTTTCCAGGCCCAGTCTGCAATGATTGTGATGTTGGTTCTCGGCAACCACTTATTTTTAACTAATAAATGATAGAACGCTGAAATCAACTCACCTGTCTCTACTATATTCTGCTGTTGGGCAGCATAAAGTTGATGACAGGTTCCCTTTAAAGGGGTTATCCAAGTAATGGAAACATTTTTTTTATAAAACTCATCAGGACTTACATATATATTAGTTAAGCTTGATTTCTTGAAAAAAAAACATACTTACACCTTTGCATAGTTCTGTTATGCATGCTTTGTTTACATGCTACAGCAATGCTGTGGTGGCCTATAACAACAATGACTAAGCTCTCCCTCATCAATATTTGTGGGTGTGAATAATCTGCCCTTCTTCACCCCCTGCACTGCACTGTTTGCTCTGCACAAGCATACAAACACTGTCACATGATCATCTCCTAGCTCACACAGGCAGAAGATCCGCACTACATACATCACATGCTGCCCCACACACATCACATAGAGATATATATTTACCTATTTATATATCTATATACATATATAGATGAACTATATATATATATATATTTATTTATAGTTTATCTATATATGTACCAGTATATAGAGATATAGATCAGTAAATGTATATCTATAAACATATATAAAGATAATATATATAGATATATATGTATATAGAGATATAGATTAGTAAATATCTCTCTCTCTCTTTTTATATATATATATATATATATATATATATATTTGAGAAAGGCTCTATAGCTGAGCAGAAACATTGCACATCCATATGGGTGAATAAATAATTTTTATTTTTGGAGTGCTGCCTGTTTACTGTTGGCGTGCCTAGGGTGTTTCGGGGTGGTGTTTGCCCCCCCAATACTAAGAAATAAAAAATTGTACCACCTCACAGTAGTATTACCCACATTGTGCCCTCTCACAGTAGTTATGCCCACATTGTGCCCCCTCACAGTAGTTATGCCCTCTCTGTGCCCCTTTTACAGTTGTAATGCCCTCTTTGTGCCCCCTTCACAGTAATAATCCCCATTGTGCCTCTTCACAGTAATAATCCCCATTGTGCCCCCTTCATAGTAATAATCCCCATTGTGTCCCCTTCACAGTAATAATCCCCATTGTGTCACCTTCATAGTAATAATCCCTATTGTGCCCCCTTTATAGTAATAATGCCCACTGTGCCCCCTTCATAGTATTAATGCCCATTGTGCCCCCTTAATACTTAATAGTAGTAATGCCCACTGTGCTAGTAATGCCCTCTGTGTCCCCTCCATAGTAGAAATCTCCATTGTGCCCCTTCACAGTAATAATGCCCACTGTGCCCGCTTCACAGTAATAATGCCCTCTGTGCCCCCTTCATTGTAGCAATTCCTCTGGCTTTGTGCCCCCTCCATAGTAGAAATGCCCATTGTGCCCCTTCACATTAGTAATGCCCTCTGTGTCCCCTGCATAGTAGAAATGCCCTCCGTGCCCCCTCCATAGTAATAAAGTCCTCTGTGCCCCTCCATAGTAATAAAGTCCTCTGTTTCCCCTCTGTATAAAAAAAAAAAAAACAGTAACTACTCACCTTGTCCCGTTCCTAAAGCTTACATACCTCTCTTCCCCTTCAGGCACAGATCGCTCTGCAGCACTGTGTGGGTGGAGCTTATGCAGATTTCCCAGCTCCAGGCTCAGCACACACTGGCTGGCAGCGCGATCTGTGCCTGCAGGCTGAATGGTGGAGCAAGAGAAGTTTTCCTGTTTCACCATTCTGTGCGCCGCTGGCCTGAGTGTGGGGAACTGAGCTGTGAATGACAGGACCCAGTTCCCTGTGCTCCAGCGATGAGAGCTTACATCTGTATTGATGGAAGTGCTCATTGCTTCTGGCACCCACCTGAGAGCGGGCACCCAGGGCGGACTGCCCCCTCCCCCCCTCTTATCACGCCACTGGCAAGGGCGCTTCTGTTTTCTCAAGGCAGCCGGCACTAGTAAGGATGACGCATATGTGGTCCCTCACAGGAGCCAGCCAGCAGCCAGACACAGAGGGAGGAGTGGGCACACAAGGCTCTGACGTTTCGTGTACAGATCCAGGCCACAACACAGGGAGCATGCTGATTGGAATATATTTATATAACTCAGACAATCCCTTTAAGGGTGTATTAGACACCCTAATCACACAGATGATTGTCGGGAGGGAAGCATTCCTTCGCGGTAGTTGCCTGCTCGTTAGCTGAGTCCCCATGCTCTATAGTGGTTTGCCAGCAGCAGATGGTAATTAGACAGCACGATCTTCTGCCGCCAAATCCTGATCTTTCACCATGCTGAAAGATGTGGATTGCCCGATGAATGAATGTTTGCTCGTTACACCCACAAACTTAAATGTATTTTATGGAGATTTTTGATTTGATAGACCAACACAAAGTAGCAAGTATGTGTGAAGTGAAAAGAAAATGATACATGGTTTTCAAAATTATTAATAATTAAAAATCTGAAAAGTGTGGTGTGCATTTGTATTAAGCCCCCTGTACTCTGATACCCTTAAATAAAATCTAGTGTGACCAATTGCTACCTGTGTGTAATTTATTTTCTGCCCTAGAGGCTGGTTTTAATCAGAGTAAGTATAAAACTGCACTTGCATTCATAGTACCTACTAATAGCCATCTGGCTCCAGGAAGAGTACACAGTGGGCTCAGCATGCATGTTGGTACCTGCGTCCCTGCATTTAATGGAGGCTGTTATGGCACCAAAAAGGGTTAATAAGCATGGTGAATCCTAGCATGCATGCTGGGCCCACACTCCCTGGATTTTATGTGGCTGTCATGGCCCATAACAGGTAGGATTTAGTATTAGGACCACTCATAGAGGTGGCCTTGGCGCGGCGAGTGGCTTATTACTTTTTGATCAAAATGTACACGAACGCCTCTGATAACTTCTAGCATAGAGGCAGGGCAGAGTGCTGGTTGTAGAGTGCTGTTGCATTTCTGTGTTTGTGTGTATATTTTGCCATGGCTACGTGCACCTGCATATAGGGACGTGCTGACTGACCCCCCCTTGTGCAATTGCTACCTGTGTGTAATTTATTTTCACTATAACTACAGCTATTCTGTGAAGGTCTCAGAGGTTTGTTAGTGATTATTAAATCGCATCACAAAAACAAGGAAAACACCAGACAGATCAGTGATAAAGTTGTTTAAAGTGTAAAGCAGAGTTAGGTTATGAAAACATACCCCAAACTCTGAACATCTCATGGAGCAATGTTCAATTCATCATTCAAAAATGGAAGAAGTATGGCACAACTGCAAACCTACCAAGACATGGCCATCCAGCTAAACTGACAGCCCAGACAAGGAGAGCACGAATTAGAGAATCAGCCAAGAGGCCCATAGTCACTCCGGAGGCGCTACAGACAGCTCAGGTGGGAGAATCTGTCCACAGGACAACTATTAATTGTGTGCTCTGAAAATCTGGCTTTAGAGAAAAGTGGCAAGAAGGAAGACATTTTTTAAAGCAGAGCTGAACCCGGACATATCCCCCTTCTTCCCACACTCAGCTCTGAACCAGGACAACGCCCTTAACAGTTGCAGTCGTAACTAGTATTGAGCGAACTTGTTTTTCAAGTTCGACGTACAGGCTCGGGTTCGGATTATCTTAGAATCTCGTTATGGATCCCACTTCCACGGAAGCCCATAAGAGGCATGCTGTATTGTATTCTGTCATAAAAGAAGTCTATGGCCAGCATGCAATACGGAATGCCTCTTATGGGCTTCCGTGGAAGTGGAATCCATAACAGGATTCTAAGATAATCAGAACCCGAACCTTGTACGTCGAACAAGTTCGCCCAATACTAGTCATAAAACATTAAATAAATTTGAAAACTCATCAAGTGTGTGTTAACTCTGCTATATCTGTGTGTGAATATATATATACACACACACACTGTATATACACACATGAAATACATCTATAGTATGACTGACTAAGGCTACTTTCACACTAGCGTTTTGGATTCCGTTTGTGAGATCCGTTTCAGGGCTCTAACAAACGGTCCAAAACGGATCAGTTAAGCCCCAATGCATTCTGAATGGATAAGGATCCGTTCAGAATGCATCAGTTCGGCTCCATTCCGCTTCTATTCCGTTCTTGAGGCGGACATCAAAACGCATCATGCAGCGTTTGTGTGACCGTCTGAAGAGGCGAAGCCTAACGGATCCGTTTTGACTTACAATGTAAGTCAATGGGGACGGATCCATTTTCAATGACACAATATGGTGCATTTGAAAACGGATCCGTCCCCCATTGACTTTCAATGTAATTCAAAACGGATCCGTTTTGACTTTGACATTTTTCTTTAAAACTTATGCAAACGGATCCGTTCTGAACGGATACAAACATTTGCATTATAGGTGCGAATCCGTCTGTGCAAATAACAGATGGATCCGCACCTAATGCAAGTGTCAAAGTAGCCTAAATGTGTGTGTGTGTATGTATGTGTCTATATATATATATATATATATATATATATACACACACACACACACATTATACAAGCATACATATATTACACAGACATATACATTTACTCAGTCATACTGTAGATGTATTTCACATCTCTAATTAGACAATTACACATACATATATCACATACATATGTATTGAGTACAGTACACTACACAGGAACACAGACATCTTCCACTTACCTTCTGTGCAGGTCTCCATGGTATACAGTCAGGATTGAAAGGAGGACATCTTCTCCTCAACAGGCCGTGCAGCAGGCTCTCTTCTCCCCTTCCTCTGTCCCGACTGCTGCACATGGTTAACATAACAGCAGAAGAGGAGCAGAGTGGGGGAGGGGAGCACTGGGGAGACTTCTGATGGCAGCAGCACATCCTGCTGTTGCTGCTGAAAAACGGACCTCTCCTCATCAGTGCAGCTCAGTGGACATGTTGCAGACTGCTGACTGATGGTAGGATCGGGCCCTTGCTGGGGGGGTTAGGTGAGGAGAAGCAGTGAGGGAAGCTGGAAGGCGAGCCAGAGGCCCTGGCAAGGACTCTAGGCAGGAGCTGTTACAATAATTGTAATAAGGGGGCGGAACCTTTCCTCCAAAGCAGGGCCCCTTTCCCCTACGGGCCCCATAGCAGCTGCGTGGTCTGCCTCTATTAGAGGTACGCCACTGCTTGACGGGATACGCGGGCTCCGATATGTTCTTGATCGGAATATATTGGCTAAAGTCTCATTTTAACATCTAGCGTAAGGGTTTTAACCTTGTATTTTCATTTGCATATCTTGCAGTGCACCTTTTGCAGTGATTTATTTGGCCATAAATAACCGTAGGCCGGAGTCCACAGATAAGTCGCAGTTTTTTGGGGCATATGGGTTCCATCCGCAGTTTGGAACATTTTCTGGTGCTGAGACTTCTGGTATACCTGAGGAGGAAAGAGTTTCCTCTTCTTTGTCATCTATTTGGTAGAAAATTCAAAATAATTAGAAAAAAAATGGGTAACAAGTATAAACGTATGGCTGACAAGCGACGTATGAGTGGTTCGGACCCGAGAGTGGTTGATTCTGTGTGGCTGTCCACAAGAAACATTAAGTTGAAGGTACCTTCTTCGAAGTTGGGTCCGAGTTTTATTGGTCCATATAAGATCTCTGCCATTATCAACCCAGTAGCCTTTTGCCTTGAACTTCCACAGGCTTTAAACATTCTAAATGTTTTCCACAAATGATTGCTGAAGAGATATGTCAAACCTGCTGAACCGTCTTCCTTCCCTCCCGCTCCTGTCATGGTGGACGGTAATCTTGAATTTCAAATCTCCAGGATAGTGGACTCACAAATTCTCCGTAGATCCCTCAAATATCTCGTTCACTGGAAGGGTTACGGTCCAGAGGAGAGAATGTGAGTTCCAGCAGCCGACGTCAATGCTAGTCGCCTTGTGAGAGCCTTTCGCAGTGCTCATCTGGATAAGGTCGGTCCTGGGTGTCCTGAGGTCACCTATAGAAGGGGGGGTACTGTCACGATCCCTCCCGTGACAGAGGTTAGAAGATCTGGGAGACTTGCATTAGTTGAGGTTATCTGACAGCCTCTCGGTTTTCACTTTGCTAGTGTTGTTGTTGCTATGACCACACCTCTTGTTTCAGGTGTAGCTTGTGGTCATTACTGCTCCTCTATTTAGTCTTGACTCACACGTCTTACCATCCGGTTATTATCTTCTGCCTGGAGTTGGAAGAGCTAGTGTGTTGTCCTCATCTAAGTTCCTGCTCATCCATTTTCTATTTAAGATAAGTGTACTTCTCTTGGTATTCTGTTGCTCCCATTTGCTCGTCGCTTACTAGGCCTTACTTAATCTGGTAAGGAACCAGTAGTCTAAGACCCTGTCACCAATCCTAGGGATTTTCAGGGTTTCTAGGACCTAGGTTTCTGGTGTATGAATATTCCCACTTTCAGGGTCTATTCATACTGCCAGGTGTAAGGGCTAGGTTTAGGGCTTCTGTAGGTGGTCACCATTTCCCTGTCGCTAGCCTTGAGGCCTATTTTTTGCACATTTTCCTACTGTTGTCTTTCTGTGTTTCTCCCCTCCCCTTACACTGTGACAAGTATAGAGAACAGTATTACAGCTGCAAAGCACAGACCAGTAAGTCTATGTCTGAATATAGAGAAAGTCTAGTGGAGGTTAGAACTAACTTAGCCAATGGACTTCACAAGCATCAGTGACCAGGAGGAACCTAAAAGTACCTGGACACAGCCGGATGATTAATGCGCAAAATTATCCTTTACCACATGCCTCTATGGACATAGTGGACCGTAATTCTTCAGTGAGCATCCTTTCCAAAGAATAGAATAGAAGACTCATACCTGCTGTTAGGGAGACCGCCTTGTGGATTGCTACTGACTAGTAAGAGTTTATTATATTCAGTACCTGAGTGTAGATACTGGACAAAGTATAGCCAGATATAGAAAGAAGGAAAACTCCTCCAATTACAATTGCCAAGCCTGTCATAAGGAATATAGCTGAACCAATATTTGGATTATTGCTTTACCATATAAATGAACTGTACTGACTACCTATAGACAAGTGATCTAGTAAAAGTTCTGTTGTTTACTACAATTGACTCCTCATCCCTTTCATTGTTTGCTGAACAATGCCAATGAAAATGTATGGGGACAAATGATCACAGTAGTGATCATTCATCCCCATACAAAGAAGATTATTGCTGCATGAAAATGCAGTTATCAACTTCTTGGGAGAGTAGTCATTACTGATAGTTGCTTGTGTAAAAAAACTTTGATACCTCATATCAGTTTGCTTGCTTTTGTTTGCGCTAGAGAAGGGCAAACCACTTGATGTTCATGTCAGGACTGAACTAAAGTTTCTCCAATTGCCATAAAAGTTGGTATAGCCTCTAGCCTCTCAGGACCCATAATTTTTAGGAAAACTTATCTCTTTTCATTTTTTTTTTTTATTAATTTATTTTGTTCCTTCCCTCTGCTCCCCAAGCTGTGGGACGCAATGACAGCAATAGTAAATGATTTCTGAGTGACTCTGACATACGGTACATAGCTATGGGTAAACACTTGTTTGACGAGCATGTCCCAATGCTTTGCAGATGCGTTCAGTAAAAACCTAGTGATTTCTCAAACAAAGTCATTCAGTTTTGTTTGCGATCGCTTTCAGTTCAGTTTTTATCACGCGGTTGTAATGTGATTTACTGCATTTTGCACGCACATGATAAAACACTAAATGTGTACAAACATCATCTCATAGCAACCATCTGTGAAAATCGTATTGCATCCGCACTTGCTTGCGGATGCAATTTTAAAACAACCCCATTAACTTCTATGGGGCCAGCTTTGCGTGAAAATCGCAGAACATATAACATACTGTGATTTTCACGCAAAGCAAAAGTAATGCGTGAAAACCACCGCTCATGTACACAGACCCATTTAAATGAATGGGTCTGGATTCCATGCGGGCCCAATGCGTTCGCATCACGCATTGCACCCGCGCAGAATACTCGCTCGTGTGAAAGGGGCCTTAATGACCAAGCAGATTTTGGAAATCTGACATGTGTTACTTTAGCAGAAAATAACTTCGTAAAGGTTTTGCACATCAAAGTAATTCTGACATTATTTTCTCGTCACATATTGTACTTTACTGGTGGTAAAATTCTACCTATAAAATATGCATATTAAAAAACTTAAAAATAGATGAAAATATGTAAAAATTGGCATATTTTCCTATTTTCAACTGCAATATTTCACATACATACATAAATACTATTCAATATTTTTATCAGAAATATATTTCCACATCTTTATTTTGGCTGCACTTACAAAAAACTTTTTAACTTTTTTTTTTAATTTAGGAGACTTAAGAGAAAATTTTTTGAAGTACCGTACAACTTTTTTCCTGCAACAAGCCAAGTTTGCAGAGGCTTATAAGTGTCAGAATAATATAACCCCCCCAAAAGTGAACCCATTTTGAAAGACCCCTTATCGTATTTATCTATGGGGGTAATGAGTTTTTTGACCCCCTTGCTTTTTTTAAAGAAATTAATGCTGAGAAGGTAAAAAAAACTATTTTTTAATTTTTTACACAAAATTGTCAATTTAAAGACAGTTTTTTTTTCTACAGAGCACATTAACATGAAGAAATACACCCCAAAATGTATCTCCTCATTTCTCCTATCTTCAGAAATATCCCCATTGTGGCCGTAATCTTATGTCTTGACACACGGCAGGGCCCAAACATAAAGGAGCACCTGGGGCCTTACAGATAATAAACTAAAAATGGTTTAGGCCCCATTGCACACATGTAATGGCGTTGAGCTGTTAAATGATAGAAAACCCTTATAAATGACCCCATTTTAAAAACTAGATGCCTTAAAGCATGCATCTAGTGGTGTAGTAAGTAAATATGGTTTTATTCAAATTGTTAATAACATTTTCACAGGAAATTGGAGACAAAATATTTTTAGATGGGTAACCCTGTTACTGTCTTAAAAATCCACCACATTCTTATTTTTGTGGTGCGTACAAGTGAAGCTGTGCACTCATAAGGGAGGTAGATTTCTAAAAAGGCATTTGTCTGTACATATGACTATGTCTCGCCATAAAAAAAAGGGAAAAACTGAACTGTAGTGAAAGGCAACAAATTCAAGAAAACGGAGCAAAATGTCTCTATGTTGCAAATTCTAGTTTGCACAAGATACAAGAACACCGATAGGGCTATAATGACAAGCTGGCATTCAAGGACAGTGACTGGTCGTACAACGTCTCTTTAGCCCCATCAATCCCTATATGAGAGACAAATGTGCTAAGTGACGCGGTGCACCATGACAGGCCCCTGCCCGGCAAAATAGAAACCACTGTGACCACAATCAACCAGTCACCTTCAGAACCGTCTGTAGGAACAGTAATGGATCACTAATTCACAAAATGATGTTAGTATTTCTAGACGTGTTGTGGGGTGTCCACAAAAAATTCTTAATAAAGCCCTTAATGTACTGGTGAGGAACAACTCAATCATTAGAGATCCTCCAAATAAAAAGATATCATGCCAATATCAGGATACAGTAAAGTGAATGAAATTAACAGCTTTGTGTGGCAGGACATAGTCATAAAAACAAAATTAGGAAAATTAAGAAAACAAATCAGAAAAGGTAAAATTAGTTCCAATGTCTGAAAAAAAAAAATTAGCTCCACAACCCATCCCGAAAGGATTCCTCCCTCCCTGGAAAGCCCACAAACTAAACAGAAAATGAGAATAAATTGACTTCCTGAAAAGACACCCACCATCACCCTTTTTGGTATTAGATAAAATGAATAATTAGCAACCGTATGGTACATCTCAAAACAGGAGTAATTGCAGAGGCCTGGTTGTGATGAGCAACTGGGGCAGTAAAATCGGGTGTCCCTCCTTCTTCCATGTTTGCTACACACCCGGCATCTTTTCTGAGGATATGCCTTGCTGGCAGTGGCAGGGACGGGGTGAGGGAAGTGGCGTTCTGAAAGCCTTCGAACATCCTCAGATTCAAAGGCTTGCCCAGGTGTGGGGGAGTCAAACAGGAGACTCTCAACCACCATCCCCGGGAACTCAAGGAAGTTGAGGGTCCCTTGGGCCTTTTTAAATAAAACAAAACTATTATAGGTAGAAATCTGAATGAGGTAGATTGTTACCTTTTTATCCCAGGCCCTATTTTTTCGCTTCACCAGGTAGGGTTGAAGCGCCTGGTCCGAGAAGTTTATACCTCCCATAAATTTATTATAATCTGTCACACAGACAGGTTTGTATTTGTCAGCAGTAGCCACCTCAGCCGTGTTAGCCCCCCCATATCAAAATTTTTAAACAATACATATGCAGTTGGTTAGATCTTTGTTAGATCAGGTTAGATCAATTGTTTTTTGCGTTAGATCTCACACAGAAGTAGAGATATTAACAGTTATTTGCAGGGGGGGCTAACCCGTCATCAGCCCCCCCTTATCAAAAAATTGACCAAACAATTAGCTATTTTGGAAGATATTTGTTAGATCCGGTATGATCAATTAGCTGTTTTGTTAGATCTCACATAATTACAGAATTATTAAGTAATTAATGAGGGGGGGCTAGCCCCCCCACATGCAATTTTCAGGTAAAATTTGATGCAGACTAATAGGCCTTCGTTAGATCCGGTAAGATCAAGTGTTTTCAACGTTAGATCTCATATAATTACAGAGATATTTTACATAAAAAAAACAGATATTCGGTAGTATTAAAAAGAGGGGTTAGCCCCCCCACATGCAATTTTCATGTAAAATTTGATGCAGGCTAATAGGCCTTCGTTAGATCCGGTAATATCAAGTGGTTTCAACGTTAGATCTCATATAATTACAGAGATATTATAGATATTTGGTATTACGTAAGGGGGGGGGCTAGCCCCCACACATGCAATTTTCAGGTAAAATTTGATGCAGACTAATAGGCCTTCGTTAGATCCGGTAAGATCAAGTGGTTTCAACGTTAGATCTCATATATTTACGGAGATATTATAGATATTTGGTATTACGTAAGGGGGGGGTTAGCCCCCCCACATGCAATTTTCAGGTAAAATTTGATGCAGGCTAATAGGCCTTCGTTAGATCCGGTAAGATCAAGTGGTTTCAACGTTAGATCTCATATAAATACAGAGATATTTCACATTAAAAAAACAGATATTTGGTAGTATTAAAAGAGGGTTAGCCTCCACATGCAATTTTCAGGTAAAATTTGATGCAGGCTAATAGGCCTTCGTTAGATCTGGTAAGATCAAGTGGTTTCAACGTTAGATCTCATATAATTACAGAGATATTATGGATATTTGGTATTACGTAGGGGGCTAGCCCCCACATGCAATTTTCTAGTCAAATTTGATGCAGGCTAATAGGCCTTCGTTAGATCCGGTAAGATCAAGTGGTTTCAACGTTAGATCTCATATAATTACAGAGATATTATGGATATTTGGTATTACGTATGGGGGGGCTAGCCCCCCCACATGCAATTTTCTAGTCAAATTTGATGCAGGCTAATAGGCCTTCGTTAGATCCGGTAAGATCAAGTGGTTTCAACGTTAGATCTCATTTAATTACAGAGATATTTCACATTAAAAAAAACTGATATTCAGTAGTATTAAAAAGAGGGGCTAGCCCCCCCCCCACATGCAATTTTCAGAAAAAAAATTGATGCAGGCTAATAGGCCTTCATTAGATCTGGTAAGATCAAGTGGTTTTAACTTTAGATCTCATATAAGTACAGGCCTATTAGTCTGCATCAAATTTGACTAGAAAATTGCATGTGGGGGGCTAGCCCCCCCTTATGCAATGCCAAATATCCATAATATCTCTGTACTTATATGAGATCTAACGTTAAAACCACTTGATCTTACCAGATCTAATGAAGACCTATTAGCGTGCATCAAATTTTACCTGAAAATTGCACGTGGAGGGGGTCTAGTCCCTCTTTTTAATACTACCGAATATCTGTTTTTTTTATGTGAAATATCTCTGTAATTAAATGAGATCTAACGTTATATTACCACTTTATATTACCGGATCTAACGAAGGCCTATTAGTCTGCATCAAATTTTACCTGAAAATTACATGTGGGAGGGCTAGCCCCCCCCCTTACGTAATACCAAATATCCATAATATCTCCGTAAATATATGAGATCTAACGTTGAAACCACTTGATCTTACTGGATCTAACGAAGGCCTATTAGCCTGCATCACATTTTACCTGAAAATTGCATGTGGGGGGGCTAGCCCCTCTTTTTAATACTACCGAATATCTGTTTTTTTTTATGTGAAATATCTCTGTAATTATATCAGATCTAACGTTGAAACCACTTGATCTTACTGGATCTAACGAAGGCCTATTAGCCTGCATCACATTTTACCTGAAAATTGCATGTGGGGGGGGGGCTAGCCCCTCTTTTTAATACTACCGAATATCTGTTTTTTATGTGAAATATCTCTGTAATTATATGAGATCTAACGTTGAAACCACTTGATCTTACCGGATCTAACGAAGGCCTATTAGTCTGCATCAAATTTTACCTGAAAATTGCATGTGGGGGGGCTAGCCCCCCCATACGTAATACCAAATATCTATAATATCTCCATAAATATATGAGATCTAACGTTGAAACCACTTGATTTTACCGAATCTAACGAAGGCCTATTAGCCTGCATCAAATTTTACCTGAAAATTGCATGTGGGGGGGCTAACCCCTCTTTTTAATACTACCGAATATCTGTTTTTTTAATGTGAAATATCTCTGTAATTATAGGAGATCTAACGTTGAAACCACTTGATCTTACCGGATCTAACGAAGGCCTATTAGTCTGCATCAAATTTTAACTTAGAATTGCATGTGGGGGGGCTAGCCCCCCCTCATTAATCACTTAATAATTCTGTAATTATGTGAGATCTAACAAAACAGCTAGTTGATCATACCGGATCTAACAAATATCTTCCGAAATAGCTAATTGTTTGGTCAATTTTTTGATAAGGGGGGGCTGATGACGGGTTAGCCCCCCCTGCAAATAACTGCTAATATGTCTACTTCTGTGTGAGATCTAACGCAAAAAACAATTGATCTAACCTGATCTAACAAAGATCTAACCAATTGCATATGTTTTGTTAAAAACTTTTGATATGGGGGGGCTAACACGGCTGAGGTGCAGTAGCCCCCCTCTCCCTAACTACTACTGTGGTGTCTGCATGCACGGTGGTGAGCATGTAGACATACTTCCTGTCCTTCCACTACACTGCAAGCTGGTCACTTGCAAGGGCAAAGGATGTTCCTCTCTCCAAATACTTGGACACCAACGGTTGTGGGTATCCCACTCTATTTTTACGGACTGTCCGACAAGCCCCTATGTTTGCAGCATGGAGGGATTTAGAAAGAGGTATGCTAGTATAAAAATTATCACCACACCAAAAAATCTAAATACAGCACCTCCATTATATCCAAATTTTATTATCATCGTAAAGGTACAAGACAGTTCAATACATATATAAGATACACCAGAAAAATAGCAGCAATGGATGCACCAAGACAGAGAAACAAAACCAGGAGAAGGCTGCAGGACCAGCAAGCAGAGGGTAAAGACTACAGGAATAGAAACACCACCTCAAGTCAATAAGTATAAAGCCCCTGACATCATGGTCCAATAGAGATCAATAGTACTGCAAGAAAGAAGGTGTAAACAGAATTAAATAATAATACCAAACAATGCGTGCTGATCCTGCAGCTGTCTCCTCCCGACGCCGTTTCGCAAAGAACTGGCTTCTTCCGGGGATAAAAATTATCAGTGTACACGTGGTACCCTTTGTGTAGGAATGGCGCCAATAGATCCCACACAATTTTTCCCGATGTCCCAAAAATGTAGGGGCAGCCTGAGGGGTTAAGTTGAGAGTCTCTGCCCACATATACAGACAGACCACAGGTGTAGCCGGTTGTGCTCTCGCACACCTTTTATAATTTTACCCCATATTTGGCACGCTTGGAGGGAATAAACTTACAAAAGCAAAGACAAAGACAAAAGCCTTTAAAACTAAAAAGGGATTCATCGACGGATAGATTTTTATCAGGGGTATATAATTTTAAGAATAAATCCCTAAGGAGGGAAATAAGGGGTCTCAATCAGTTCTGGGGGGAACTTGGGAATTGTCCTAAAAATGCATAAACCGCATTAGGGCTTCATAGCGGTTTCAGGACATAACTGCTGCAAACACAGGGGTTGAATGGACAGTACTCACAGCCCAATAGGATCGGATAGACGGCTTTTTTACAATGCCCAAGTCCAGAGTAAGCCCCAAAAATGTTTTCATTTCAGGGACACTTGTGGGGGTCCACCGTCTTAGATAAATAGACGTGGGCTTTTGTACAGCAAACTGTGTGGCGTACAGATTAGTCTGCTGCACAATTAATTCCAGGACTTTATCTTCCACAAATAAATGAAAAATTGTAGATAAAGAGTAGAGTAGGAGTAGATAAAAATTGGGGTACTTGGGGGGAAAATGATGAAGCAGGAACCCATGTAGTAGAAGGGATGGGACGGCTTGGTGGTGAATGCGATGAGGTGATGACTTCTACCACCATATCTACCACCATAAGCGGTGTCGGTTTTTAGAGTTTTCAGAACATAGAAATTCATATGCCTGCTCCGCACTATATAATCTTTTAGCCATTTTTTTTTACTAAAAAGCTCAAAATTTTTTTTTTATATATATCCCACCCTAAAAATTAAAAGTAAATGTTCGCTAGCGTCAGTAGTAGTGCGTCCACTGACTGACAATTATAGACGGACCCTAACAGATACCCACTGACCGACTAACAGATGGACAGTGACAGATGACCTCTGACCACCAGTGACAGATGGACAGTGACAGATACCCACTGACCGCCAGTGACAGACGGACAGCAACAGATGGCCTCTGACCGCCAGTAACAGACAGACACAGGGTCCCTAATGAAAGTAACTGACCGTCCCTAATAGATGCCTAATGACAGACGCCTAATGGCAGACGCCCAGTGACCGCCAGTTACGGACAGAGCTAAAAGCAGATCTTCAGCACAGTAACCAATGCGCATATCTGCGCCATTTATTATTATTTTTTATTGGTAGGGGCTCCTGCCCTTTATTAAACTTTTTAAAAACTTAATTAGAGGCCATATTGCCCGAATTGGGGTACTGGGGACCCGATCGGGGAGTCCTTCTATACACCCTTTCCTCTTCTGAGGAGAGAGAACTATTCCAAAGGCTGCCGCGGAAAGTTTACTGCGGGCAGCTCAGCTGCTGGCATTTTCGGTGATCGCTGTGATACACATTATAACCCTGATCACGTGATCAGAGACTGCTTGTCACGGTCTCTGATCACTGCCCCCAGCCCTCAGCTACCGCCTGTAGCTGCGGGGAGGGAGCTCCTGCGCTTTTTTGTAGCGCTAGCTTGGGCTGAAGTGCCGCCGTAAAAAGGTGGCGCTCCAGCCCAAGGCCCCTTAGTGACCTCCGTAAAACACGCATGGGTGGTCACTAAGGAGTTAACATAGATTGTGTTTAACCACTTCAGCCCCCCTAGCTTAAACACCCTTAATGACCAGACCACTTTTTACAATTCTGCACTACACTACTTTCACCGTTTATTGCTCCGTCATACAACTTACCACCCAAATGAATTTTGCCTCCTTTTCTTCTCACTAATAGAGCTTTCATTTGGTGGTATTTCATTGCTGCTAACATTTTTACTTTTTTTTGCTATTAATCAAAATGACTGAAATTTTTGCAAAAAAATGACATTTTTCACTTTCTGTTGTAATTTTTTTTTAAACTACATTTCTATATAAATTTTTCTCTAAATTTATTGTTCTACATGTCTTTGATAAAAAAAAATCCAATAAGTGTATATTTATTGGTTTGGGTAAAAGTTATAGCGTTTACAAACTATGGTGCAAAAAAGTGAATTTCGAAACGGCGATACCACATGTGTGACACTTTTTTGCAGCCAAGATGCGCAAAGGGGCCCTAATTCCAATGAGAACCTTTAGGATTTCACAGGGCATTTTTACGCATTTGGATTCTCACGCTTTAGGACCCCTAAAATGCCAGGGCAGTATAAATACCCCACAAGTGACCCCATTTTGGAAAGAAGACACCCCAAGGTATTCCGTGAGGGGCATGGCGAGTTCACAGAAAAGAAAAAAATTGGCACAAGTTAGCGGAAATTGATATATTTTTTTTTTTACAAAGTCTCATATTCCACTAACTTGTGACAAAAAATAAAATTTTACATTAACTCACCATACCCCTCACGGAATACCTTGGGGTGTCTCCTTTCTAAAATGGGGTCACATGTGAGGTTTTTGTACTGCTCTGGCATTTGAGGGTCTCTGCAATCATTACACGTATTGCCAGCATTAGGAGTTTCTGCTATTCTCCTTATATTGAGCATACGGGTAATGAGATTTTTTTTTTCCGTTCAGCTTCTGGGCTGAAAATCAATAAAAATGAACGGCACAGATTTTTTCATTCGCATCGATCAATGTGGATGAAAAAATCTCTGCCAAAATCAGTGACTGCGGTGCGGTGGGCTGGGCGCTAACTACCCAACAAGTAGCTAACACACTGGCGGTGATAAGAGACCCTTATGCCCCATTCACACGTCCGCAATTCGGTTTGTGGAACGGAATTGCGGACCCAATCATTTCTATGGGGACAGACTTTGTCCCGCTCGGATCCGAAAATTGCGGATCCGCACTTCCAGGTCTGCACTTCCGTTCCGCAAAAATATAGAACATGTCCTATTCTTGTCCGCAATTGCGGACAAGAAAAGGCATTTTCTATATAGTTCTGGCAATGTGCGGATCTGCAAAATGCGGAAAGCACATTGCCGGTGTCCGTGTTTTGCGGATCCACAAAACACATATGGACGTCTGAATGGAGTCTTACAGGGGGGTGATCAGTGACAGGGGGGTGATCAGGGAGTCTAGATGGGGTGATCAGGGGTTAACAAGGGGTTAATAAGTGACGGGGGTGTAGTGTGGTGCTTGGTGCTACTTTACATAGCTACCTGGTCCTCTGGTGGTCGATCCCAGCAAATGGGACCACCAGAGGACCCGGTAGCAGGTATATCAGACGCTGTTAACAAAACAGCGTCTGATGTACTTGTTTGATGCGATTTATTTCGCATCTACAGCCTGCCAGCGATTGATGATCGCTGGCAGGCTGTAGTACAACTCCTGAGACGCGATCTTCTGTGAACGTGCGCGCGTTCACAGCAGATCTCGCCTTTCGCGGGATGACGCGCCGCCGCGTCAAAGAAGAACAGACCTGCCGCCTGGACGCATCCCTGCGTTAGGCGGTCGGAAGGCGGTTAAAAAGACACCACGCCAGCACATGTGTTATGCCTTTTCATATTGCAGAGCTTCCAAAAATTGTCCCTTATCAACACACACGGTGTCCAGAAATGATGCCTTTAAATGCCTTCCTCTAACACATGCACGAATATTGATTGTCAGAAGAAAAAGTGTCTCATTGTGAACAAGCCTAAAAAAATTATCCCTTTTAATTAGGAGCAGCAGCAGTGCATTGTGGATGTGGAAAGGGTATGGTATGTATATAGTGTCATGCAGCCACAATAGTAGCGGCAGCAGGGGCAGCATAGCATGGAAAACACAAGGCTGTCTATGGGTACTAGTAGCAATAGCAACATTTGCGTTAATAGTAGTGGCAGTAGAGGATTAAAGGCTCATTTACACAGCCGTTGCTCGGCTGTTCCGTGCTTTGGGGACTTGAACTTGCGGCCCCCAAGCATGGGCATCGTCCGTACGGCTGTCACAGACAGATCCAGACACATTCAACTTGAATGGGTCCTTAATCCGTCCGCACTCCAAAAAAATAGAACATGTGCAGAGGCACGGAGAGAAACCTCACAGAAACACTCCGTGTTGTTTCCGTGGGGGTCTGTGCCTCTGTTCCGCACTGCTCCTTCCAGATTGCACGGCAGGGCAACTGTATGATGGAGGAGGCAACTGCATCCGTACAGAACGTGGTGGTTGGCAGGTCGCATTAGTGGTACAATCGAAGCAGCAGCAACCGTAGAACGTGATGGTAACCAGACAGACAGAATTGACTTGATGGAGGCGACAGCAGCAGCCGTACAGAATATTATGTTTTGCAGGTCGCATTAGTGGCGTGATGCAGGTGGCAGCAGCAGCTGTACAAAATGTGATGGTAGGCAGGTCGCATTAGTGGCATGATGCAGGCAGCAACAGCAGCCATACAAAACATGATGGTTTGCAGGTCGCATTAGTGCCATGATGCAGGCAGCAGCAGCCATACAGAATGTGATGGTAGGCGGACAGAGAGCAACAGTGGCAAGATGGGTGCACCGCCAGCAAGGCGAGATCTATTCATCGGAATCAGCTGGAGGAGTGTGAAAATCCTCTTGAATCCAGGATTCGTTCATTTTGACAAAAGTGATGGTTTGGACACTGGCAAAGGACAACTTGGTCTATTTGGGTGTCACCACGCCCCTTGTGGTGCTGAAAACTCTCTCCAAGATGACACTGGAGGCTGGACAAGAAAGAAAGCATACTGTGCCAGTTCAGGCCACTGTTTCAGTCTGCCTTCTCAGAAATCCATGGGGTCAGGGAAATAGGTAGGAGCCAGAGACTGGCCATAGTTTAGGTAGGTCTGATGCTGCGTGTTGAGGTCGGAGCTGTCGGCTTGCTGACTGGCCTTAGTCTGGCGCAGCACATAGAAATCTTGAATGTTGAAGGTATGAACGGGGCGGCACTCACCAGTGAAGTTGATAAATTCGCTTTTATTGGATATGTCAGCGTGCAGGCAATGTCGGGCAGGATGCCACAAATTTCATGCAGTGAGTTGAGCAAAGGCCGTTTCGCGCTGAACGCGCTTCGTCAGGCTGGTACGTCACAAGCGCGCATGCGCTTGCCTTCTTAAGCCGTGCGCTCCCTCACCAGCTGAAAAATCAGTGACGGTGCCACGGCATTACTAGAAGATTTAAAAACATAGCAAGGTACAAATAGAATACAAAACATAAACAGTAAGTCTTCCTTGATAATGTGACATCCGAGCATCTTAGGAGACACTGTTTCAAACAGAAATACATCATGGCAGAGTGCAACAGCGCGTGGCAAGCAAAGCGCATGCCCACACGCTACAATTCACACTGGACGGGTCATGCAAGACCACAGAGTGTAAAGGCACAGGAGCGCGTTCATGCAAGCACAATAGAAGCTGGAAGGGTAATGTAACCGCACAATATGTCAGGTTAAGAGCGGGAGGTACAGCGCACATAAAGGGACAACCGCCCATACTCCGTCACACTAAATGAACATACCTAGATCAGTGCGGTCATTTAGCCCTAGCCCTTCCGCTGCCCTGGTGCGAAGTATCCATCTCGCTTCTCGTTGGAGGAGAAGAAGGTGCCTATCGCCCCCCTGTGGTGGAGGTTGCACTATCTCCAACCCCGAGAAGGAGAGGGAACTAACATCACCACCGTGTGCCAAATTCACATGTTCTATCACCCTAGGGCAGCCTTTTCCCGAGGTTACGGAGTGGATGTGTTCGCGGACGCGTTCATATAGGCACCTGATAGTTTTGCCTATATAAAAGCGTCCGCAGGTACAACAACATATAAACCACATATGAACTCCTGCAGTTAATGAAGCTGCGTACCCTGTGGTGTATACCTGCGACCACTAAGGTCTTTTTACATGAGTTGTATTTACACAGGGAGCAATTCCCACATTTAAAGTTGCCCAAAGGACGGTCCATCTTGAGCCACTGAGTAGATCGTGAGGGGGCTAGTCTACTCCTGACTAGTTTGTCACGCAATGTGTGGCTTCGTCTGAATGCAATGATGGGTCTCTGTTCAGCTAACTCTGTGAGGGTGATGTCCCGCCTTAGTACATCCCAATTCTTATGAATGGCGGTACAGATCTGATCCGCGATGGGGCTAAATTTGAAAGAAAAAGCGAATCTGCCCGTGCTATGCTCTCTATTTGGATTTTTAGATCTATTGGCGTCCCTGTTCTTGCGAAGATCAGCTTGGGAGAACCTCCTCTCTACCTCATCCATGTCTCTGTCCAGAACTTTCTGGGGATAGCCCCTTTCCGTTAGTCGTTGTTTTAGCTCAGACGCTTGGCGTCGGTACCCTTCTACCTCACTATTAATTCTGCGTAATCTAATAAACTGCCCGTATGGCAGCGACTTTTTGACTGTCTCTGGATGGAAGCTGTCATGGCGGAGCAAGGAGTTGGTCGCCGTGGGCTTACGATAGCCCTTGTGACCAAGCCGTCGCTACCCGCCATCACAGACACATCCAGAAACTCCAGTCGTGCACCACCAAAATTAAGGGTAAATTTCATAACCATGTCGTTATTGTTGAGGTAATGTATGAACTCCTCACATTGGTCCCTGTTACCCGACCACACAATAAAAATGTCATCGACATAGCGAAAAAAGCATTTTAGGAATTGAGAGAAGGGATTCCACACTGAGAAGACGAGCCTGTCCTCCAATCTAGCGAGATACATGTTGGCAAACGTACATGAAACGGGGGTCCCCATTGCGGTCCCAAGTTTTTGTCTGTACCAATCATTGCCAAACTTGAATGCATTGTTCGCAAGTATAAGGTGCAAGGCTCCACACACAAAATCGCTATATAGCGCACTGTTTCCTGCGCTCTCTAGGATATCACGTATCGCCTCCACACCCGCATCATGAGGGATGCGGGTGTAGAGGCTCTCGACATCCAACGAGACAAGATGAAAACCATCTTGCCAGTGCACTTGTTCCAAGGACAACAAAAAGTCATTCGTGTCCTTGAGATACGCTGGGGCACTGGGAAGTAACGGTCTCAATAGCCAATCCAGATATTTAGATAGAGGTTCCGTCACTGACCCTACCCCCGAGACTATGGGACGTCCCGGGGGGTGGGTTAGGGACTTAGGTATCTTGGGAAGGAAGTACCAGCAAGGTCTGGATGGAGAGGTAGGTATCAATTTGTCCAGCATAATCTCGGCTAGGAAACCCCTACTCACATAGTCGCAAACAAAGCACCCAAGTTGGCGCTTAATGTCCGCGGTGGGGTCCCCCCGTATCACTTCATAAGTGTTGGTATCTCTCAACTGTCTGAGAGCTTCACCGACATAGTATGACCTGGACATAAGGACCACATTGCCCCCCTTGTCTGCCGGTTTCACTATTATGTCTTCCTGAGCACGTAGCCAATTGAGCGCCTGGCACTCTTCAATGCTTATATTTTCAGGAGCTTTCGGGTTTAAAATCGCCCGAACATCTCTCATCACTTGGTGGTGAAAGATGTCAATGCTCGTGCCGGCAGGCATGGGGGGACAGAGGGTGGACTTAACACCACCTGTAAATGTGGCTTCTCCCTCTAACATCACTTCCTGAGCATTTAACTCCCCTCCCGATAGGAATTCAAAACAGTGCAATTAATTTTCATCAAACTTAGTAGATATAAAGAAAGCCAGGGGATCAGGGCGAAGTGGACGTTGCCCTTCAGGTTTGGGGATCGCACCCTGAGGGACATTACTGAACATTTTGTAAAGACACAATTTCCTGATAGCCTTAAACAAGTCAATTTCAAAAGTGACTGGATCGAATTGCTCCATCAGGCTGAACCCGAGCCCTCGGCTGAGGGCTCTGGTGCAGCCCGACGGCAACTCGCAACCAGTCAAATTAACCACCAAGGTTTCTCCAATGGGCTCAGTGCAAGGAAAAGAGGAGGCAGCTACTTCCTCCAAGACACCTGTTTCCTTGCACGCCCGGATTTCCTGACTTTTTTTTTTTCGCCGGCCCCTTCTGATGTGCCTTCTAAAGGGCCACTTTCAATTCTGTTAGAGTCATTACGGGGCTGGTTGGGCTCATCTGACAAACTGGAGTCTGATTCACTTGTCCAAAAATCACTTTTTTGGCGCCGCGTAGGTCTTCTTCTTTGCAGTCTTTTTTTATTGTTCTTAGCGACATTCCAATCAAAGACGTGCCCAGACTCATAGTCCTGTTTGTCTCTAACAAATTTGTCCTTTTTTCTTTCCTTAATCTCAGCTTGTATCACCACCAATTTCTTATTCATTCTTTTATCAAAAGTCGTCAATTGGTTGTCCGTGAGTCGGGTAGATAACTCGTCCCTGGCTTTAGCCAACTCTTCCCTTATCTTCTCATACTCCATAGTGTTCCTTTTTAGCACCAACTCCAAGATTTGAAGGGAAAAAACAGAGTGCAGCTGTTGCCACTCTTTAACAAATGTAATGTCCTGCTCAAACTGTGCCGGATCTCTGTATGTACGTAGACCAGGCGGTACTCTGCCACTTTCTTTGTATGAACGAAGCGACTCCACTGTCCAGAAGAGTCGCACTTCTTTATCAGCTAATTGTGTCACCTTAGTCTCCAAGGACCGGGTACTGATGTTTTGTAAAATGTCATTGCTATTGCATTGTATGAAAAAGGCGTCCGCCCCTTCTCTGCCATAATAAAGGGAACTGATGGTTTCTTCAGCTGCCATGATTCAGTGCTCAGACACGCACCGATAAGTGATACCGTTTTCAGGCCTCAATGGGTGCTCTGCTCCTTAGCAAAAAGTCAAATGTGTGAACAAAACGAAGGAAGTGGAGCGGCACTCCAAGGAAGACACCCAGACCAATAACAGGTCAAACCAGCAGCGTGATCAGTCCCCTGTAGTAACTGCACTATCAGCGGTGCACAACCCCAAAAACAACAGGATACAAAAATCTTGAATGATGAAGGTAGGAACGGGGCAGCACTCACCATTGAAGTTGATAAATTTGCTTTTATTGGATATGTCAGCGTGCAGGTAATGTCGGGCAGGACGCCACAAATTTCATGCAGTGAGTTGAGTGACGGCTGTTTCGCGCTGAATGCGCTTCGTCGGGCTGCTACGTCACAAGTGCGCATGCGCTTGCCTTCTTAAGCCGTGCGCTCCCTCACCAGCTGAAAAATCAGTGACGGTGCCACGGCATTACTAGAAGATTTAAAAACATAGCAAGGTACAAATAGAATACAAAACATAAACAGTAAGTCTTCCTTGCTAATGTGACATCCGAGCATCTTAGGAGACAATATTTGAAACAGAAATACATCATGGCAGAGTGCAACAGCGCGTGGCAAGCAAAGCGCATGCCGACACGCTACAATTCACACTTGACGGCAGCACGTAGAAATATTGCTCCATCATATCAAGGATACTGAAATGACTGCTGCTCGTGGCAGTGGGTAGGGGGTAACTCTGCGGATGGGTGAAGTCGGGCTTCCCTTTCAGACACACTGGTGGCAGGCATCTGCTTGCTGTAAGCTGCGGAAAGCTGTGTACACAGTGTTTCCTGGTGATAATTTTATTTGTTCTCCCTTTCTGCAAGAGTCTTGGCCGGTGCCATCCTCATCATAGTCCTCTTGCTCCTCCACCTCCTCCTCTTGCAGTGGCAGCTCCTCATCTTCATCATCTTCCTCCTCCATGGCAGATTCCCTTTGTGTGTGTCCAACAGCTTTAGGGCGGACAGCAAGATGAGTCTGCTGCTCTGCTTCCACTGTGGTCCCTTTTTGCAAGAGAATCAGTGTCTGTTTAATATAAATATGAGAAGGATGACATCGTTCATGCTGCAGTTGTCCCTGCTGACAAACTTTGTGGCCTCTTCGAAGGGCTTGAGCACCTGACAGGTGTCTCAGATGAGCTGCCACTGCATAACCTTGAAGCAACACATTCTCCCTGCTGCTGAGGCTGTGCATGAAAAAATCATTCAAGGATTTCCACTGCTTGTGCAGATGCTCGAGCATGTGCAATGTTGGATTCCAATGAGTTGGGACATTGCGGATTAAGCAGTGTAGCAGCAGGCTGTTCTGTCGCTGCATGTCAAGAAGAGCATTCGACATAAGAGTGTCTAAATTGCTTGGACAGTCTCCTGGACTTTGCCAGCACGTTGCGCAAGCCAGTGTACTTATTTAGAAAATGCTGCACCACTAGGTTGATGATGTGCACCATGCAGGGAGCATGTTATTTCCCCAGGTTGAGTGGCCACGATGTTGCTCCCATTATCACTGACCATGTTGCCCAGTTGCAGTTGGCGGGGTTACTGCTTGATAAAGATCATTATTGGTGATTTCTTAATACACATGCGTATTGTATGCTGCAAGATCCTATCTGGAGTTATCCAAGTCCTCCATATAGAAAGTGGGATGTTTGCTGCTTGATGTGTTTGAGAAACTGCTTGCCGGTGTGGCTACTCTCTCCTAGGCTAATCAGCTCCTACTCTGTGTGGCAAGGCTTGGCCTGGCATGTGATAGGAAGGAGGTTTAGTGTGAGTGACCCTGTGCCTGTCACGAACCAGTGTGTGTGTGAACCCACTGTGCCACATGTCCTAACTCCTCTAAGGGCGTTGTCTAAGTTAACCCCTGGATCTTCACAGTACCCCTGATGGTGGGGATAGACAATCCGGGTCGGCAACAGGAGAGTCAAGGCAAGCAGGTAGGAATATAACAGGTAGCAGAGTCCAGGAATACAGATACGAGTCAAGAACACAAGAACACAAGCTAAAAACAGGAACCTTAGCAGGACACACGGACCCTGACACTGAGCCATCTGGGAAGGGGGTTGAGCCACTTATATATTTGCAGGAGGGCTAGGAAAGGTCAGCGAGATGACATGACCAAACCCATAAAGCCCAGGAAGCGACGCGTGACGGCCTTTAAGGAAGTGCTGCAGGAAACAAGCAGCAAGAATACTATGGCCAGCAAACTGTGGAGCGAATCCCAGAACAACAGCACCCACACAGACAGAGCCCAGGACTGCAGCGGTAGGAAGCACCGGCCGCAGATCACCGCTGAATGCGGCGCCCAGGACCGCGGCGCTAAGCAGAGGAACAGTGATGCACAGCAGCCGCCGTTACAGTACCCCCCCCCCTTACAGTACCCCCCCCCCCTTAGTGGGTCTTGTTGCCACGGCTCTTGATGTCCAGGATGTCTCGTCAGAATCTTCAGATACCGGAGTTGGAGTAGAAGGAGCCGTCAAGAAGTGATTAAGGGCTACTGGTTTTAGCAAGGACATGTAGAAGGCATTTAGGAATATGCAGAGAGAGAGGCAGACGTAATCCTTAAGCGGATGTTTTTAGAAGAGAGCCATACCTTATCTCCAGACGGGAACTGAGGTGGTTTTCTTCTTCTCTTGTCTGCATTTGCTTTTATGCGGGTCACCACTTTGTCGATACAGTCGTTGGTGTCACGCCAAATATACAATAAATCCCTACAAGAGGAATCCGCAGCTGGTACCCCAGAAGATGTAGGAACAGAGAGAGGAGCACGAGGGTGTTGTCCATAAACTACAAAGAACGGAGAGGATCCAGTAGACTCACTAAAGTGGTTGTTATTGGAGAATTCAGCCCAAGGTAGCAATTGTACCCAGTTGTCGTGTTGGGCTGAAACAAAATGCCGGACATAGTGCTCTAATATTTGATTGACCCGCTCTACTTGCCCGTTGGTCTGGGGATGATAACCGGAAGAAAACTCCAGCTCAATTTTGAGAAGCTGGCAAGGGGCTCTCCAGAGCTTAGAGGTAAACTGGACTCCGTGAATGGAAACAATATGCCAAGATAGACCATGCAAGACCGAGGGCAGTCCAGCCAAAAGAACAAAGTGCGCCATCTTGGAGAAGCGGTCCACGACTACCCAGATAGCTGTACATCCGGCAGAAGAGGGAAAATCTGTAACAAAGTCTATGGCAATGTGTTGCCATGTGGCATCAGGAACAGGAAAGTGTAACAACAACCCGGGAGGTTTGGTCCTGGAGACTTTATTCTGAGCACAGACGGTGCAAGCAGACACATAATCACGCACATCCTTAGACAGTGTGGGCCACCACTAGTGGCTAGACAAAAGTTCTGTGGTTTTGCGGATCCCTGGGTGACCAGCCAGTTTGGAGTTGTGTCCCCAAGCTAGAATACGTTTTCTCTTGGCAGATGGCATGAATGTTTTCCCGGGAGGGATGTCTTTTACTAGAACAGGAGCCACTGTGATCCAGCGAGCAAGATCTATAATGTACTGGGGCTCCTCCTACAGGTCAGAGAAATCAAATGACCGAGACAGAGCATCCACCTTGATGTTTTTCTTGGCTGGGCGAAAGTGAA
Source organism: Bufotes viridis (assembly GCA_033119425.1). Lineage (NCBI taxonomy): Eukaryota > Metazoa > Chordata > Amphibia > Anura > Bufonidae > Bufotes > Bufotes viridis. Next base: position 436,811,270 of record CM065590.1, read on the forward strand.
GCTCAAAATCAAAATGGGAGATGAAAAGTGCGTATATGGCTTGGCGAGGGTTCAGACGTTGAGCTGCCTGCAACTATGTAAGGTTCTTGTGGTCGGTGAAGATTATCACTGGATGCTGGGCCCCCTCCAATTGATAACGCCACTCTTCCAAGGCAAGTTTTATGGCCAGAAGCTCTCTGTCTCCTATACAGTAATTTCTCTCCGCAGAGCAGAAGAGCTTGGAGAAAAATCCACATGTAAACATCTTGCCCTTGGAACCTTTCTGTAGTAAAAGAGCACCGGCTCCTATGGAGGAGGCGTCCACTTCTAAAAAGAATTGGCATCAGACATCGGGATGATGCAGAACAGTTGCACAGGAAAAGGAACTTTTTAATTGGATGAAGACGGCCTCTGGCTCAGGAGTCCAGTCTCTGGCATTCACCCCTTTCTTAGTAAGAGCAGAGATCGGAGATGTAAGATGAAAAATTCGGGATGAACTGACGATAGAAATTAGCAAATCCAAGGAAGCACTGTATAGCATGAAGACCCTGTGGGCGGGGCCAGTCCATTACTGCATTCAATTTTTCAGGATCCATCTGCAACCCGACATCCGAGATTATGTATCCAAGGAACGGTACAGTAGATTTTTCAAAGATGCATTTCTCGAGTTTGGCATAAAGTCGATTCTCTCTCAACTGCTGTAAAACCAAACGTACATGCTTCTAGTGAGTGGTCAAATCTGGAGAATAGATCGGTATATCATCCAGGTACACTATCACACAGACATAGAGCAGGTCCCGGAAGATATAGTTTACCAACCCCTGCAATACTGCGGGAGCATTGCACAGACTGAATGACGAGATACTTGTAGTGTCAATCACGAGTGTTGAAAGCAGTCTTCCACTCATCGCCCTTTCGGATGCGTATAAGGTTGTATTATACCCTATTTCCCTGATTAAGTCGCACATGCGGTGAAACATGTCGGGAGGGTTAGTGCCTGCTGGCTTTTAGACAGGGACCGAATCGGAAGCATACAATTGTATGAATGAATGTGTGGTTGGTAAGCGCTAAACAGCGTGTATCTGCGTGGCTGAGAAAGTTGTTGTGATATGGCTCATAGTAAAGAGGGGTGAGCAGTGGGCGCCCCCTTTACGATAAAATAGGGAAACCATTGCCTGGTAATTTTGTAGCAATCTATTTCCTCTCTCATGAGCCATAGTGTGACATAGCATGTGTGCACAAACATAGGAATTAGTCAAGTGGTTCCAGCGCCATAATATAAGTGCAGTAGAAGCAAATAGAAATCTGCTCTATTATACAATCACATTGTTGCAACACTGACTTACAATCAGAATCTGACTGCCAAGAAGCTTCAAAGAGTGAGCAATTGGCTACACATTCCAGTGTTGCAACAAAGTTGTAGCAACGTGTTGAAGCACAATGTTGAGCAACGAATGCACTGGATTCCTGATAGGAATGTAGAAAAACATATGCATTAACCTATGGCAGATGCACACATTATAACACAGCAAAGTGAACTGCAGCCATAAGCAGTACCTCCAAGTAAAAGAGGATTACACACATTCAGTATTGAGTGGAATATCTGATTCCTTCCCTGATAATTTTAATGGGACTGGGTGTATAAATAAATGTATCAGCTTTTATAAAAATATAATAACAGTTACGTTTTAATATCTATGTTGTAACCCCTAAAAGGATTTAGTAGGTCTATGTGACCTTTTTGTAAATAAATGTGTAGTATCCTGAGGGTGCAATGTGGGCATTGGTGTGGTTTGTTAAGGTTGTATGCGCCGCGCAGGTCGAATTTTGTGAAGATCTTAGCTCTGCGGATCCTATCAAAGAGTTCGGACATTAGCAGAAGAGTGTATCAATTCTTGACTGTGACCTCTTTCAGACATCGATAGTCGATACAGGGCAGTAAGGATCCATCTTTTTTCTGCACAAAGAAGAACCCGGTACCGGCTGGTGAAGTAGATTTCCGGATAAACCCCCTCTCGAGATTCTCCTTGATGTAATCAGAAATCGCTTGGGTCTCAGAAAGTGAGAGTGGGTAGATCCGACCACGAGGAGGAGTGGCACCAGGCAGAGGGTCAATCAGACAATCATAAGGACGATGAGAAGGTAGGGTCTTGGCCTCTTTCTTAATGAATACATCTGCAAAACTGGCATACTGCTGCAGAATCTAACTGGAATGCCAGTCCAGAACTGGAGTTTGCTGACGCACCCAGGATTCACATAAGCTGGGAGCACATAGAAGGAGATCATCTCAGAATGCAGAACCCCTATTCGCAATTTAAGGGGCATAGTAACAGAAAGCACAGGTTCGGGAAGTGGCAGTCCATTTACAGAAGCCACTGACAGAGGCCTTTCTAGACGGATGGTGGGAACCCGGTACTGATGGATTCCTGGTCTTCCCCGACTGCCACTGTCACTGACTCCAACGCCAAAAACTCTGCTACCGGGGGCCACTACTACCACCAGCAACATGGTAGCCTGCGGTCTGCAGCCTCCTGCTTCTCCTCCTCCTCAGGGCAGTACAAAAGATGACTGCTCTGAAAGCCATCTTTGGGCTACAAGGAGGAAGAGCAGGAGCCATCCAATCCACAATCTTATCCTCTTTCTCATCAACCATAATGTTGCGCCTTTCCAAAGCCATCAGCGACAACTGTGGTCGTCTACTACTACTACTTCTGGCTAGTTGGTGCTGCTACTAGCCAGATTCTGGCTCTGGGTCTTTTGTTTGTAACCCTTCCGTAGTCCTGACATTCTTGGGCCTCCTAGATAATGCTGTGCACTACCCTGTGTATTGCTGAAGTAATCATGTATATATGCTGCGTATATATACTGAACCCCCCCAAAAATATTACATTTCAACCGCGTGGAAACTGTATAAATGGAAACAGACGATTGAGTCGCCTGACACTCAGTTTCACGTTAAGACTCAAAGGTAGATTGTTGTTAAACCTTGTGTGTTGCTGCAGTAATCACATATATATGCTGCTTATTGAAATTGACTGTTTGGAAATTGAATAAATGTAAACAGATGATTGAGGCTTGATGTCCAATTTCATGTTAACACCCACAGGTAGATTGCTGCTATACCTTGTGTATTGATGCAGTAATCACGCATATATGCTGCTTAACCACTTCAGCCCCCCTAGCTTAAACACCCTTAATGATCAGGCCACTTTTTACAATTCTGCACTGCACTACTTTACCCGTTTATTGCTCCGTCATGCAACTTACCACCCAAATGAATTTTACCTCCTTTTCTTCTCACTAATAGAGCTTTCATTTGGTGGTATTTCATTGTTGCTGACGTTTTAACTTTTTTTGCTATTAATCAAAAATTACCGAAATTTTTGCAAAAATGACATTTTTCACTTTCTGTTGTAATTTTTTTAAAAACTACATTTCTATATAAATTTTTCGCAAAATTTATTGTTCTACATGTCTTTGATAAAAAAATACAATAAGTGTATATTTATTGGTTTGGGTAAAAGTTATAGCGTTTACAAACTATGGTGCAAAAAAGTGAATTTCTGCATTTTGAAGCAGCTCTGACTTTCTGAGCACCTGTCATGTTTCTTCAGGTGCTAGAATGCCAGGATAGTATAAATACCCCCAAATGACACCATTTTAGAAAGAAGACACCCCAAAGTATTCATGGAGGGGCATGGTGAGTTCATGTATCATTTCATTTTTTTCACAAGTTAGCGGAAAATGACACTTTCTGAGGAAAAAAATAAAAATAATAAAGTTTCCATTTCTGCTAACTTCTGGCAAAAAAATGAAATCTCCCACGGACTCACTATGCCCCTCAGTGAATACCTTGGGGTGTCTACTTTCCGAAATGGGGTCACTTGTGGGGTGTGTTTACTGTTCTGGCATTTTGGGCGGGCTAAATTGTGAGCAGCCATGTAAAGCTAAAGGTACTCGTTGAATTTGGCCTTCGCATTCAGGCTGCAAAGTGTCACTCATGGGTATTGCCGTACTCAGAGAGTAGGAATGTGTTTTGGGGTGTATTTTTACATATACCCATTAGGATGAGAGAAATATCTCTGTAAACTGACAACTTTGTTTAAAAAAATTTAAAAAGTTGTCGATTACAGCGATATTTCTCACACAAAGTATGGGTATATATAAAAATACACCCCAAAACACATTGCCCTACTTCTCCTGAGTACGGCGATACCACATGAGTGACACTTTTTGCAGCCTGGGTGCAAAGGGGCCCAAATTCCAATGAGTACCTTTAGGATTTCACAGGGCATTTTTACGCATTTGGATTCCAGACTTCTTCTCACGCTTTAGGGGCCCCTAAAATGCCAGGACAGTATAAATACCCCACATGTGACCCCATTTTAGAAAGAAGACACCCCAAGGTATTCTGTGAGGGGTATGGTGAGTTTATGTAAAATTTTATTTTTGTCACAAGTTAGTGAAATATGAGACTTTGTAAAAAAAAAAAAAAAAATATCAATTTCCGCTAACTTGTGCCAAAAAATAAATTTCTGTGAACTTGCCATGCCCCTCACAGAATACCTTGGGGTGTCTTCTTTCCACAATGGGGTCACTTGTGGGTATTTATACTGCCCTGGCATTTTAGGGTCCCTAAAGCGTGAGAATCCAAAATGAGTAAAAATGCCCTGTGAAATTTAAAGGTACTCATTGGAATTTGGGCCTTTGCGATTTGGCTGCAAAGTACACATGTGATCGCCAGATCAGGAGAGTAGGGCAATGTGCTGGGGTGTATTTTACATATACCCATACTGGGTGTGAGAAATATCTCTGTAAATGACAACTTTTAAAAAAATTTATACAAAGTTGTCAATTTACAGAGATATTTCTCTCACCCAGTATGGGTATATGTAAAAATACACCCTAAAACACATTGCCCTACTTCTCCTGAGTACGGCGATACCACATGTGTGGCACTTTTTGCAGCCAAGATGTGCAAGGGGCCCTAAAACCAATGAGTACCTTTTAGGAGGGCATTTTTATGCATTTTTCTTCTCACGCTTTAGGTCCCCTAAATTGCCAGGGCAGTATAAATACCCCACATGTGACCCCATTTTGGAAAGAAGACACCCCAAGGTATTCCATGAGGGGCATGGCGAGTTCACAGAAGATTTTTTTTTGGCACAAGTTAGCGGAAATTGATTTTTTATTGTTTTTCTCAAAAGTCTCCCTTTCTGCTAACTTTTGACAAAAGTTAAATTTTTCATGGACTCACTATGCCCCTCAGCGAATACCTTGGGGTGTCTTCTTTCCAAAATGGGGTCACATGTGGGGTGTTTGTACTGTTCTGGCATTTTGGGCGGGCTAAATTGTGAGCAGCCATGTAAAGCTAAAGGTACTCGTTGAATTTGGGCCCCTTGTGCATCCAGGCTGCAAAAGTACATCATGTGGTATCGTCAGCATCAGGAGAAGTAGGCAATGTGTTTGGGTGTATTTTACATATACCCATTACTTTGTGTGAGAAATATCGTTGTAAATTGACAACTTTGTATAAAAAATTTAAAAAGTTGTCATTTACAGAGATATTTCTCTCACCCAGCATGGGTATATGTAAAAATACACCCCAAAACACATTGCCCTACTTCTCCTGAGTACGGCGATACCACATGTGTGCCACTTTTTGCAGCCAAGATGCGCAAAGGGGCCCTAAAACCAATGAGTACCTTTAGTATTTCACAGGGCATTTTTACGCATTTGGATTCTCACGCTTTAGGACTCCTAAAATGCCAGGGCAGTATAAATACCCCACAAGTGACCCCATTGTGGAAAGAAGACACCCCAAGGTATTCTGTGAGGGGTATGGCGAGTTCACAGAAAAAAAATTTTGGCACAAGTTAGCGGAAATTGATTTTTTTTTTTTTTTTTACAAAGTCTCATATTCCACTAACTTGTGACAAAAATAAAATTTTACATGAACTCCCCATACCCCTCACGGAATACCTTGGGGTGTCTTCTTCCAAAATGGGGTCACATGTGAGGTTTTTGTACTGCCCTGGCATTTGAGGGTCTCCGCAATCATTACACGTATGGCCAGCATTAGGAGTTTCTGCGATTCTCCGTATATTGAGCATACGGGTAATGAGATTTTTTTCCGTTCAGCCTCTGGGCTGAAAAAAAAAAAAATGAACGGCACAGATTTTTTCATTCGCATCGATCAATGTGGATGAAAAATCTCTGCCAAAATCAGTGACTGCGGTGCGGTGGGCTGGGCGCTAGCTACCTAACAAGTAGCTAACTAACTGGCGGTGATAAGGGACCCTTATGCCCCATTCACACGTCCGAAATTCTGTTTGCGGAACGGAATTGCGGACCCATTCATTTCTATGGGGACAGACTTTGTCCCGCTCGGATCCGGAATTGCGGATCCGCACTTACGGGTCTGCATTTCCGTTCAGCAAAAATATAGAACATGCCCTTTTCTTGTCCGCAACTGCGGACAAGAAAAAGCATTTTCTATATAGTTCTGGCAATGTGCGGATCTGCAAAATGCGGAAAGCACATTGACGGTGTCCGTGTTTTGCGGATCCGCGCCGCGGATCCGTGGCACGGATCTGTGGATCCGCTGAACCGCAAAACACATATGGACATGTGAATAGAGCCTTACAGGGGGGTGATCAGTGACAGGGGGTGATCAGGGAGTCTATATGGGGTGACTCAGGGGTTAACAAGGGGTTAATAGTGGTTATAAAGTGAGGGGGTGGGGGTGGGGTTAGTGTAGTGTTTGGTGCAACTTTACATTGTTACCTGGTCCTCTGGTGGTCGATCCCAGTAAATGGGACCACCAGAGGACCAGGTATTAGGTATATCAGACGCTGTTAGCAACACAGCCGCCTGATATACCACTTTGATCTCATTTATTTTACATTTACAGCCTGCCAGCGATTGATCATCGCTGGCAGGCTGTAGTACAACTGCAGAGCCGCGCTCTGCTGTGAACGCGCGCGCGCGCGTGCGCACGTTCACAGCAGATCTCGGCTCTCGCGAGATGACGCACGGATGCGTCCAGGAGGAACAAACTTGCCGCCGCCTGGACGCATCCGTGCGTTAGGCGGTCGGCAAGCGGTTAATTAAAACTGACAGCCCCCCCCAAAAGCCCCCCCAAAAAATAAAAAAAATTGCAACTGTGTGGAGAAAAAAACATTAACAGATGATATTCAACTTTACATTAACGCTCACTGGTAGATTGCTGCTATACCTTTTGTATTGCTGTAGTAATCACGTATATATGCTGCTTAATTAAATTGAACAAGTGCCAATAAAATATATTTGTGGTCGGATCAGCTATCAGAAAGGTGTACCTAACCTATCTAACCCTATCTACAACAAGCAGTAGAATTGTGCCATAACTGCTGCGGTAGGGCAGCCTAAAGGGGGCCACCCTAATATGAAGTGACTGTAAGATGGTGTGGGTGGGTGGGTGAAATCAGCTGAATCGGCGTCAGCCTGGGCCCACAGGTGCCTATAAATAGCCTTGTAATCAGCCTCCCCTCCCACAAATACAGCAAAGGTCTTTGCTTAATACTTGTGGTCGGATCGGCTATCAGAAAGGTGTACCTAACCTATCTAACCCTATCTACAACAAGCAGTAGAATTGTGCCATAACTGCTGCGGTAGGGCAGCCTAAAGGGGCCAAAAAGAGTAGACCTTAGTTTAAAGCAAAACATATACATACCATTACGACACCCACTTTGAACGCAAAGACACTACACAATGAAGGTGCGGAATATACCGTACATATCACAGAGACTTCTATGTACCTTACCTCTTTGTCACGTGTGCCGGCACGTCGTTCTTGGAGGTAGCTAATGTTGATGTTTTTGAAAGAGTGGTTGGTAATCAGAAACGATTTACTCCTATGTTGACCAACATATGAACATATTACGAGACGGTCTGAATCCTGAGAGCTGCAGACTGAAACAACAATGGTGAATCTGATGGAAGGGCCTAATTGAAGTCCAACCATTCGCCAAGGGCCCTGTTAATGGTAGCAAAATACTTCACCTATACTTATTCCCCAGGCCACCGCTTTAATTATTATTATTTTTATAAAGGACCCAAAAAGTTAGAAGATGGCGGATGCCGTCTAACTCTAGTAATGGATTAAGTGAAATGTGTAGACTCACCAGGCCTGGGGAACCATAAGCACGAGTACATGGCTGTTCCAATTAACGAGCTAATGTTGCCTGTAATGAGGACAGAAAACATACCCACCATACTAGCAGTTGTGACAGGAAATAAGCTTAAGGTCGTGATAAACTATGTATGCTGCGCCTACAGTAGTGATAGGACTTGTTGGTGCGACACCAACACCCTCAGCCCGAGTTTGACGATGAAGCAAGCATGTCTGTAATGAAGACATAATGTACACCCAATGCCTGCCGCTATGACAGGACAAGCTTAAGGTCGTGATAGACTACGTATGCTGCACCTGTAGTCGCGCTAGGACTTATCGTGACAGTAACGTGACAGACTTCGTAAATCACCTGTAGTCGTGACAGGACTTATTAGTCTGAAGTCGTGACAGACTTCGTAATTCGCCTGTAGTCGTGACAGGACTTATTAGTCTGTAGTCGTGACAGACTTCGTAATTCGCCTGTAGTGGCGAGACAGGACTTATTAGTCTGTAGACGTGACAGACTTCGTAAATCGCCTGTAGTCGTGACAGGACTTATTAGTCTGTAGTCGTGACAGACTTCGTAATTCGCCTGTAGTGGTGAGACAGGACTTATTAGTCTGTAGTCGTGACAGACTTCGTAAATCGCCTGTAGTCGTGACAAAACTTATTAGTCTGTAGTCGTGACAGACTTTGTAAATCGCATGTAGTCGTGACAGGACTTATTAGTCTATAGTCGTGACAGACTTCGTAAATCGCCTGTAGTGGTGAGAGGACTCCCTGTGGACGAAACTGATGCCATAGTATTATTTTTTATTTTTTCCTGAACAACCCTTTGAGAGCCGAAATTTGAGAAACGTGAAAAAATGAGACCACAGGGTCAGCTTCCTGGGAGAATGGGTCTATAATGCAAGGACGGGCAAGAGAAAAGTAACAGCGGGGAGCGAGGGAAGCAAGAACCTAGAGAGGGTAAATGGGAGAAAAATGCGAACCCAGGAGAAGGTGATGTCTGAAAAGGAAGGCTTGAGATGACTGCTTGAAAAGAAAACGATGAAGACTCAACAACCTACAACAATAATGTGAGTTAGATACTAATGGCAAAAGCCCTGCATGCGAGCCTCCACAAGAAAAATTGTATTGCGAGCCACAGCTGACCGAGCCATGCGAGCGGGCCTGAAGGCAGAAATAGACATAGAACCTACTGTGGCGGACCACGCAGCCGACCTCGAAAGGCGGAGTTGTGTGTGTAAAATGTAAACTGAGAAGCCATGCGTGAGAGAGACTAATGGCGGAGCCAAGCGTGAGAGAGACTAATGGCGGAGCCAAGCGTGAGAGAGACTAATGGCGGAGCCAAGCGTGAGAGAGACTAATGGCGGAGCCAAGCGTGAGAGAGACTAATGGCGGAGCCAAGCGTGAGAGAGACTAATGGCAGGGATATGTGTGAGAGAGACTAATGGCGGAGCCATGTGTGAGAGAGACTAATGGCGGGGATATGCGTGAGAGAGACTAATGGCGGAGCCCTGCGTGAGAGACTCTAACGGCAGAGGCATGTGTGTATACATAAACGGAGAAGCCCTGCGTGAGAGACATTAATGGCGGGGCCATGCGTGAGAGACACTAATGGCGGGGCCATGCGCGAGAGACACTAATGGCGGGGCCATGCGCGAGAGACACTAATGGCGGGGCCATGCGCGAGAGACACTAATGGCGGGGCCATGCGCGAGAGACACTAATGGCGGGGCCATGCGCGAGAGACACTAATGGCGGGGCCATGCGCGAGAGACACTAATGGCGGGGCCATGCGAGAGACACTAATGGCGGGGCCAGCGAGACACTAATGGCGGGGCCATGCGCGAGAGACACTAATGGCGGGGCCATGCGAGAGACACTAATGGCGGGGCCATGCGCGAGAGACACTAATGGCGGGGCCATGCGCAGAGACACTAATGGCGGGGCCATGCGCGAGAGACACTAATGGCGGGGCCATGCGCGAGAGACACTAATGGCGGGGCCATGCGCGAGAGACACTAATGGCGGGGCCATGCGCGAGAGACACTAATGGCGGGGCCATGCGTGAGAGACACTAATGGCGGGGCCATGCGTGAGAGACACTAATGGCGGGGCCATGCGTGAGAGACACTAATGGCGGGGCCATGCGCGAGAGACACTAATGGCGGGGCCATGCGTGTCAAACTTAAACAGAGAAGCCATGCATCAGAGACTCTAACGGCGTAGCCATGAATGCGAAACTTATGGCAATTTTTTTTTTTTTTTTTTTAATTTTTTTTTTATGTATTTTTTTATTTTTTTATAATTATTATTATTATTATTATTATTATTTTTTATTTTTTTTAAACCACTTAAGCAGCACCAGTATGACTTGGGGACTCGCATAACCATGACCCCCTTCGACAGTAACCTAGGACACTAACCAGCTTACAACCATATTGTACCCCTAACGAATAACGTGAAGAACGGTCATAGACCCAGCGGAGCCATGAGGCTGAAGCGGTCATCGGGCCCCGAGCCAAGACTGAACTAGATGACATTACAGTGACGATAAGTAATTAAAATGTGAGCCAGACCTGATGGGATATGCATAGACAATAGTGAACCGAACCCCGTGCCTAAGTAAAACATTAAACCAACCGTGAAATTGAACAGATGGGAGAAAAAGCCAGAGGCATTACAGTTCGCTAAGAGAGGACCCTAATCGTGACAACGTATGAACAGCTTGTGAAACATAGTAGGAAACTTACTCCTATTAACCCACTGACCGCTGAGGGACTGTATGGTGAGCTGGGGCAGGAGACCAGTCTGAGTGAATGCGAACCAGGACTAAAGAACAGCACCCAATTTTTTTATTTTTTTCACCAAAGTGAAACAGAAAAGTAGGCCTATGGAATGTAACAACCAGCGAGGAAAGAAACGTAAACCTGAAAGAAAGCGGTATCAGAGCGGTGTGCTGACTGCTCTAGTGAAAATACTGAGTAACCATGATGTAGCAATGAAAGGGAAAATGCAGCTTTAAGTGGAAGCAGAATATAACATCTGATGTAAGAACAGGTGGGTGAATGCAGCTCTGGATGTGAGTGGTGCCTAAAACATGGTATGGGCCCAGCTCTGAGCATGAAGAGCAAGGTATAACGCAGCCGTATGAATGCAATCTGAAGTGAGCAGAGTATTAATGTGATGCAACGGCAAATGCATGAACGCAGCTTTAGTAGTGAATGGAGTATAGGACAAAACGGACGTAGCTTTTGAAGGTAACGAACCTAACCATGATCATACGACCATAAGCGCCCACCTCCTTCGCCCCAGAGCGCTACAAGTCACTAACCGTGTAACCAAGTCCGATCCTACCGTGAATGGCAGCACTTGCCTGGCATCTTCTGCCATTACCCAGGCGCGAACGAACCTCCACATAATGCTGCAGGTTTTTTTTCTTTTTTTTTTAAATGGGTCACCACAACACCATCTTAAGAAAACATTAACGTGTTTGAACATAACCCATGATGCAACGCTAATTAATAGACATATAGTGCACTTATAAACCTACCACAGAACCGCTGACACATACCATACACGTGCCCATACCATACAGTTCATAGATTAAACACACTTACATACAAGAGCATCAGAACTCAAATACCGGCACCTTGACCGATCTGCTTGTGTCCCCATATACAGACCACTGATATACATTTACCAACACCTTGCATGTCTGGCTTTAACTACGGATGTGCCCCCACATGTAAAACAGGTAACAGAAAAACACGAACTTTTTTTTTACGTATGAAACAGATATCAGAAAACATGCGACCATACCTACTCTAGGCGCATGCTACACCAATAACTATATGCAATAGCCCCTAACAAGCCCCTAAACAGCTAGACAAAATACTAACAACAGTCATTTGACTGTTAGCCCCCAACTCTGCTTTGACCCAGAGAACTGCGAATCACATACCGCACTGTGGGTCCCGTGCCAATAAGTACAATTCTACAGTAAGTGCCAGCATTCGCCTGGCCTTTTTTGCCGATGCCCAGGTGTGAACGAGCCTCCACATGATGCTGCTGTGTTTTTTTTTTATTTTTTAAATCAACCATTGATACACAAAACACAGCGTGCATAGCTTGAGCCCACTAACAACCAATGCTCGGCCCTTTAGCGCCCAAACTCTGCTTCATCCCAGAGCGCTACATGTTGTGGACCGCAGCGTGGGTCCCATGCAAACCATTCCGATCCTACCATGAATACCAGCGCCCTCCTGAGACATTCTGCCATCGCCCAGCCGTAAGGAGTTTCTACACCATGCTGCTGTATCCTAGAGCTGACCCAGAGGTAGTGAAATCAGCTGAATCGGCGTCAGCCTGGGCCCACAGGTGCCTATAAATAGCCTTGTAATCAGCCTCCCCTCCCACAAATACAGCAAAGGTCTTTGCTTAATACTAGTCCTTGTTATTGTGCAGGCATCAGTGTTTTCACCGATGCCGGCGCATACAGCAGGGGTCCGGCTAACAGGAACAGACAGACCCCTGCAGCTGATCGGATGGGCGCAGCACCTGGACCTGCCTGATCAGCGTGCCGTAGTCACTTCCTGCATCTCCGCACTATTACGGTGCTGGTCAGGAAGGGGTTAAACAATCCATGTCGTAGTTTTATTCCGGCCGCCTCTCGGCATGTTTGCCGTGTTGCCGCCGGAACTCCGTCCCGTCCCCATTATAGTCAATGGGGCCGGAGCGGACCTCCGGCGGCATGTGTGCACTAGCGGCAGCACGGATCCGCCAGGCTGTTCACCTAGTAGGAAACTAGCATTAAACAGCATAAGTTTAGCATAGCATATTGGGCACTTAAATGCCCTATCTGTGGAAAAACTTGCAATTTTAATTTCACACAGTCCCCTGAAAAAAATAAAACACCTGTGTGGTCAAAATGCTCTCTCCACCCTTTAATAAATACCTTGAGGGGTGTCGTTTCTAATAGAGGGTCACTTTTTAGGGGGTTCAATTTAATATTTCACCCCAGAGCCTCTACATTTGTCAGCACAAAATGCGTCAATCACCACATTGGGCATTGCTAGGGTCTCAGAAGATTCGGGCTCAAGACACAGTGAATATGGCCCAATTCTCTAAGTCAACCCTCCCACCGCACACCGCATTTTACTGTATTTGTTATACAGCAGCAGATACCTCTCACATCTAGGGCCTCCCAGGTGTCGTCTCCTCTGATGTAGATCTTCTCTGTCATCATCTTCTCCAAACTTCTTTCAGCCGCACTTCGTCTCTGCAGAGTGTGACACACAGACATCTTAGCTTCTTCACATTTCTATCATCATCCACTAACCTCGAGTCCCAACAGTGTTATCCTGCTGCTTGCTGTGCTCCCCAATACCCCCAAATACCATCCTGAAGAAATATGTGCCCCCCCCCCCCATAGTAATAGTGCTCTTCAAACTCTCACCAATAGTAATTCCCTTCAAGAATGCCCTCATTAGTAATACTGCCCCCTACAGTGACCCCAACTGTGATAATGCTCCACAAGAGTGCCTCCATTAGTAGAAGAGCCCTCCAGTATTAATAATGCCACACAGAGCCCGCAGTAGAAATAAGGCCCACCTATTGTTCCCCCAATGGTAATAAAGCTCTCTACAAACCGCGCAGTAGTAATAAGGCCCCCCCCCCCCATAGTGCTCTTAATAGAAATAAGGTGGATCTATAAGTTACTCCTATAGAGTCCCCAGTAGTAATGAGAACACTTAATGTCCTCTGTATTTAAAATGCCCCTACAGTTCCCCCAGTATTTATATCGCCCCCTACTGTTATAATGCTCACCCTGAAGTGCCCGCAGTATTTAGAATGCCATCTGTAGTTATATTCATACCTTTGGTGTCCTCAGAAATTTATAATTCCTCAGCCCCTCTACCATACAGTCCTATGTAAATAACACTATTTCCCTCCCTCCGCAGTAGAGTCCCATGTAAATAACATCATTCCTCTGCCTCGCACACTGAGAATTTAATCCTTCATTTACCTCTCCTCATGTGGCAGACCTCACTACAGCCTCTTCCCCAGGATTTCTCCTCGACTTCTCACAGGTCCACTGCCTTTTGCACTGATTTCATCACAGGTCCTTCAGCTCTTCCAGTGCATTAGATTAAATTGTATTGCGATCCTGAAGAGGGCAATACAGTTGTATCTATATGGCAGGCAGTACATTTGGGGCCTGTGACAAAACAAGGCCCGGAACAAAACATCCGGGGCCCAGGCAAAAAAAGATAAATTTTGAAATTTTACTTCCATTTTCTCTTAATTCCTGTGGAACACCTAAGGGGTTAAAAGTTTGTAAAATCAGTTTTGAATAATTAAAGGGGTATAGTTTCTAAAATGGAGTCACTTCTGGGTGTTTTCAATTATGTGAGCCTCACAAAATACGTAATAACTGAATTGGTCTTTTAAAAAGTCAGATTTGCACATTTTCTTGAAAATTTTAAAAATTCCTTCTAAAATTTTAAGCCTTCTTACTTCCTAAAAGAAAAAAAAAAAATGACATTTACAAATGAATGCCAACATAAAGTAGGCTTATGGTGAATGTTAAGTAATAACTGTCTTAAAAACATAGACATTCAAATTTAGAAAATTGCGAATTTTTTGAAATTTTTGGTAAATTTGGGATTTTTTTTATAAATAATGGTAAGATATATCAATTTAAATTTGCCACTGACATGAAGCATGATGTGTCACGAAAAAAACTTTCTCAGAATTGCTTTGACACACCACATTTGCAAAATTAGCCAAGGTCAGGAATAAAGATGAGCAAAGATGTAAAAAATTTGATTTGGCTGCTTCTCTGAACTTCGACAAGAAATTTAATTTCTTTCTTTAATTTAGTTACGAATTACTTTGTCACAAACCGCTTTCCATTGTACGGAGCGGGCAAAATTAAGGGGAACAGCTGCTCAGGGGTTAATCAGGGGTTAAAAAAAAAATTATATTCACCTCATGCACTTGATGGTGCAGAGGCCATCTGTTCCCATCTTGATTGATGAAAACCCGCCAAAGGACCTACGACACCTGTTATTATCACAGGGATCGCAGGTCAGTGAATGTACCGGAGCATTAGATTGCATAGAAAGGGGGAATATAAATGTAATTTTAACTTCTAAGACTCCTGTGCCCACCAGGGAAGCATGGGAGACAGAAGCACAGGGCCTGCACAGCCCGTCTCCCCTTTTCTAATAAGAGACTGATGGCCCTTAGCAACGCTCATTTGAGAGAGCGCTGCTAAGGGCTATTTCAGCCCCAGATTTCTACCAAAAATAAACGTTTTGGCTAAATAAAGTCTATTGCAAAAATGTTACCTATCACTTGCCCTACACTTTAGCAAAAAAATATATAAATGACAGTTATCCTTTAACCCTTGTAAGCACAAGAGCAATAGCGGTATTTGGTGGTGCTCTGCTCCACAAACACATGAAGAAACTTCAAAATCAAAGGAACAAGTAGCGGCACTCACCATTTTGTATATATACGTCGCAGCCTTATTGTAAGTAAAAAAGGTCGGACACAGGCACTGCACAAAGGGTCAGGCAAATTATTAGATCGTTGGGGGTCCTATTGCTGGAAACACCACCAATCATGAGAACAGGGATCCCATACCGCGTGAAGCCCCCTGAAATTCAAGTATGAAATTAATAACAATGCACTTGCTTGTTCATCTTGTCATACTATCTCTGGAGGCAGGCTACTTTTTCGTAGGCCATCCTGTACATGCAGAAATTATATTACACCTTGTTTGTTTTTATTAAATGTATTTGTTAGAATAAACACTAGGTGGCAGCACTATAACACTTATACAGATTATAATGAAGACCTGCTATAGATATGCTATAACTTGTACAACAAGTCCCCTAGGAAATGTGATAGGCACAAGAGTTAATGGAATCGACCATGCTAAATTTTACAGTAACAGAAAAATTAAATGGTCACTGTACTTTACCACAATTTTTCATAAATTAATAGTACAAATATAAGAAACTTTGTGACATATCAGAGAAATGTGCCTTGTTCACCAGTTATCAATATGTTTTCTCCCTCCAGCCTTTTCTAACATTCTCTCTGAATTCTGTGACAAATCTGTCCAAAGAAAATGAGCTAACTGTTCACTTAAAGGGGTTGTCCGGGACATAGATACTGATCACCTATCCACAGGATAGGACATCAATATCAGATCTCTCCTATTGAACACTTGTCCCTATCTGCTGGAGAATCACAGCCTAACAGAAACAATGTTGCAGTTCAAGGCTGCCATAGACTTGCAATAGGCCTCAATACAAGTCAATGGGAATGACCAAGCAATTTTCTGTCATAAAAAGCAGTTTACAGAGCTAAACCAGACGCTCAAAAGTTCACTGTGTGTAGCTTTTCCCTCCAAAACTCAGCTCTGCATAGTGTGGCTGTGCATTAACCCATTCAACAATTCAGTGCAAATACAGTGTAATAACAGAGCAAATGAGCAGGATATATCATATAAAAATCCAATTTAACAGTATAATTGCAAAAAAAACGGCATAAATCACATTATAGGTTAACCCTTCAAAGTGCACTCAAGTAGTGAATAAAACAAATACTTAAAGCGAACCTGTCACCTGGAATTGACTTCATAAACCATGAACGTTTCCAACAGTGTTTCCTGCGCTTTTCCTGTATTTAAAATCATCTAAAAATCGCCTTTTAAAATCCTTGCAGAAGTCAAGATAGAAGTCAAGGGGGCAACGGCCTCCTTGACTCCAGGTCTGCCTTCCCTGCCCTAACCCGCCCCTCTGCTGCATAACTGACATTAGCTAAAGTTGCCGGGACCGCGTCATACAGCCCGCGCATGCTGGTGTGCCTCCTTTAGCAGCGCATCTCAGCTCTCCACTGGTGACTTGGCGTCTCCTGTACACTATGGGTGCATGTGCAGATAGTGTACAGGAGACGCGCAAGTCACAGTGGGAGAGCCGGGACCGCACTGCTAAAGGAGGCACGCAAGTTACAGCGGGAGAGCCGGGATCGCGCTGCTAAAGGAGGCATACCGCGCATGCGCGGGCTGTACGAGCGCGGTCCCGGCAACTTTAGCTAATGTCAGTTATGCAGCAGAGGGGTGGGGTTAGGGGAGGAAAGGCAGACCTGGAGTCAAGGAGGCCGCTGCCCACCTTGACTTCTGCAAGGATTTTAAAAGGCTATTTTTAGATGATTTTAAATACAGGAAAAGCGCAGGAAACATTGTTGAAAACGTTTGTGGGGCACTATCAGGTACTGTTCATGGTTTATGAAGTCAATTCCAGGTGACAGGTTCGCTTTAATATTCCCAATAACGTTGCTCTTTTCAAGCACTGCAGGTCTCTAGGTGAGGTAGGTTCAGTTCACACCATAAGTCCACAAAACACAAAATAGGAGACCACGCTGCTCTAAATTTCAGAGACAATCCATGTTACAGTTGAGCCAAGTGCAAAGGTCCGATATAGTCAATCACTGAATCTGTAGGCAGGTTTCCCCCTCCTTCCAATTTCGACCTCCTGTTTGTAACCAAGAGAGGAAGCACCAATAGTGAAGCACCGCTCATAAAGTGACAAGTTATAGTATTTATTATACTCACAAAATTAAAAACATCAACAGCACATCAAAATATCAGCGTAATCCCTTGTGTCTGCCCGACCTAGGTTTCGCTTTTGCTTCTTTAGGAGCTTCTATCCTGCCCTCTCCTGGGCGTATGCATTCCATGGCATCACAGGTCTCCACTGCAGCGCTCAGCAGTGGAGACCTGTGATGCCATGGAATGACATGGTGCTTCTCTATAATGTCCTCTGTCCGTCTTCTGAGTGACTCTTAAGTGACTCATTACAGCTGGTCTCTAACTACCAGCTCACTGGCAACTGAAAATCACAGATGGAACCTACAGAGGAGAAATTTGTTAAAAAAGCAGACATATGGCTATGTTAACATCTGTACTGGAGGCTCTGTTCATGGCCTTCTTTGCAGGTTCTGTCAAAAATATCAGACAATAAAGTCAAGCTGGACTAATTTGTCCAGAAAAATGATGGACTCCGAAATTGAAACCTGATGGATCCCATCATAGTCCATGCGGTCTGTCCTGTGGTATTTCTCTTGTTTTGTGCCAGATATGGCACATTCGTTATTTTCATTGTTCTGCTCCAATAATGGAGCAGAACAATGGAAATAACTAGCATTAAGGTTATATTCTTGTACATAGTACAATCTTGTATTATAGTAGTTTTGTTTCTCTACATAGGCGTAGTGTGGGCATTGTTATAGTAGTAATATTTTTGTACATAGGAGGCAGTATTATAGTAAATATATTGTTGTACATAGGGCAGTATTATAGTAGTTATATTCTTGAATGTAAGAGGCAGTATTATAGAAGTAATATTCTTGTATTTAATAAGTAGTATTATAGTAGTTATGTTCTTGTACATAGAGGACAGTATTATATCAGTTAAATTCTTATACATACTGTAGGAGCAGTATTATAGCTGTTATATTCTTGTACATGGGGACAGTATTATAGCAGTAATAATTTGTACATAGGCTTCAGTAATATGGTAATTATATTCCTGTACATTCGGAGTAGTATTACAGTAGAGTAGATATATATTTTTCTACATAGGGGGAGTATCATAGTAGCAATATCCCACACAGAAATAGGCAATATGAAATCCATGCTCCATTTAAGCAAGAGAAATCACAGTTACAGTACATTTCCTTGGTGCACACTGCTCAGGATCCCCCCATTTCTACCAGGATTCCCGCACTTGCGTATATCTAGACAGGGGCAGGTGAGGACATGTGGAGTCGGCTCAGGATGTCTTTGAAGCATTAATGAGAGCAGGAGCTTGGCTTTTCATAGGATACAGGCGAGAGGTCCAGTTACATGAACACATAATCAAAACTCTTGTTCTCCATTTTCATCTATTATCCGTCTTTGCTTCCGCCTTCTGTCATGCCAAGGGTTTTTTTGTACATAGGAATGATGATATAGCCAAATAAAAGTGACATAGACATAGTTTAATTAGACCGATAAAGGTTTATATGGAATGCTTGTTTCTCTTAGATCCTGTTGGTTGGCAGTCTAGTTGACCACCATTTAAATATATGTGATTAACCTTATGGATTGAAGTAAGGTTTCCCAATTGTGCAGGAGCCCACATTTGGATGGCGTAGTATGGGGAGTAGTGATATGGTTTCCTGTAATATTTCTGGTGGTTTATACTGGGTTTTGTCGTACATGCCTATATTTCTGTTGGTCTAGGGTGATGAAAATGATATGCATTATCCATTATATTAATTTGCTTTCAGTGAATAGGAATACATTCACAGGCTGCAAACCAATAGCTAATCCTGCTTGCTGTTAAAAAGTGGATGGGACAAAGCTGCAATACCCAGCACAGCCACTAGTGGTTGCGGGTATATGGAGTAAAGTAGATGATTAAAAGGCTGCATCGCTTGCCTAAGAGCCATGACCCCTTCAAGCAGTTGATTGGTATTAGTACCAAGAGTAAAAATCCCTCTGATTTGATATTGATCCTAAAGATAGGCCATCAAAATTGTATTCTCACTGGGCATGTGACCATGGCATCTGATGCAGCTTTCCCTGGGAGGTCAGAGCTGATTGGGGGAGCAACAGGTTGCCTGTGAAAGCCCTGGTCTCGCCGAAGAAAACAGGGCTTTAGAGTTGTAGTTCCTATTGAGCCCTACAAGTGGCATGACTCCATAAGAACATAGCAAATTTACAGTGAATTGTAATTAAAGAAGTATCTAATTATGTATTACAGTCATCTAGGGTGACTTAAAATAAAGAAAAAAGTTAAAAAAGGTGTTTAAAAATATAAAAAATATATAAAAAGTCAAATCACCCCCTTTCCCCATAAAATAAAAATTAAATAAACAATAAAGAAAATAAACATCATAGGCATTGTAACATCATAAAATGCCCATACAATTAAAAGATAAAATATTTATCCCATGCGGTGAACGGCGTAACAGAAATAATAATCAAAATGGCAAAGTTATAAAAAGTAATCAAACACTCTCCAAAATAGAACAATAAAAGGTACAGATAGTCTAGCAAATAAAAAAAGAGCCCCAATACGTCTCCATAGACATAACTATAAAATAGTTATGGGGGTCAAAATATGATGATGATAGTGGATAACTAACTGATTGGTGGGAGACCAACCACTGAGATCGCCAATGATCCCCTCCTAATGATGCAGAAGGTTGAGCATGCTCCCTGATACTCTATTCATTTTCTTTGAGAGCCAGAGCGGTTTGGCCATAAACCTTTTTTGTGCTGCTGGGCAAGGGCGTAACTACCTTAGTGGCAGACCATGCGACTGCTATGGTGCCCAGGGCAAGAGGGGCCCAGTCTTAGTTGGGATTATCTCCTCTTCTACTGGAGGTGAAAACTTGGTCAGGACTCTACCCTCTAAAGGAACAACTTTTAGCAACTGAGGCAGAGGAAAAATGGCCCAAGGGTCATTGAAAAGGGTTTAGGCGGAAACCCTTCTGTCCTATGTGGGGGGCCTGGTTTGATCCTTGCTATGGGGCCCTTACTTCTCTATGTACGCCACTGCTGCTGGGGCAGTATTTTGTGATGGACTGTGGTATTTGGCTCTGTTGGGGTGGTATAATGTGCCACAATATGGTATTTCTGCCCCTGCCTCCCATCAATTTGGACACGACTACAAAATGGGGCCAATTTTATTATTTTTTCTAGAGCCATTTTAAGTTCCCAGTTCACCCCTGATGAGAGTACATCCCTTATTCATCTCTGGCAGTCCCATAGAGAATGAATGGAGCTACTCCATTAAAGTGTAACTGTCATTCTTTTTTTTATTTGTGTAATGTATAGGGGCAGTGATACTAACCATTTTTGTAATATACTTTAAATACTGAAATCGTACATTTCTATAAGAAAAATAGCTCTTAAATTACCCATTTTGAGCCTTAGTAACGGTCCTCTGTCTTCTGTTTACATAACTTTGGTGACTTGCTCAGCATTGACTGTGTTATGTAAACAGAAGACAGAGGAGCGTTGCTAAGGCTTAAAATGGGCCACTTTAGAGCTATTTTTCTGATAGAAATGTATGATTTCAGTAATTAAAGCATATTATAAAAATGGTCAGTATCACAACCCCTACACATTACAATAAAAAAAAAAAAAGACAGTTACACTTTAACCGCTACAGGACCGCCTAACGCAGGGATGCGTCCTGCGGTCGGTCCTGTAGCTCTGAGACGACGCATCGGCGCGTCATCTCGCGAGAGCCGAGACTTCCTGTGAATGCGCGAGCGCGCGCGCGTTCACAGTGAAGCGCGTCTCAGGAGTTCTGCTACAGCCTGCCAGCGATGATCCATCTCTGGCAGGCTGTAGATGCGAATTAAATCGCATCAAAGAGCTATATCAGACGCTGTTTTGTGAACACCGTCTGATATAGCTGCTACCTGGTCCTCTGGTGGTCCCATTTGCTGGGATCGACCACCAGAGGACCAGGTAACTATGTAAAGTTGCACCAAACACTACTAACCCTCCCCCCCCCAACCCCCCTCACCTATTAACCCCTTGTTAACCCCTTGATCACCCCATCTAGACCCCCTGATCACCCCCTGTCATTGATCACACCCCTTGTAAGGCTCCATTCAGACGTCCATATGTGTTTTGCGGATCCGCGGATCCGCAGATCCTCAAAACACGGACACCGGCAATGTGCTTTCCGCATTTTGCAGATCCGCACATTGCCAGAACTATATAGAAAATGCTTTTTCTTGTCCGCAATTGCGGACAAGAATAGGACATGTTCTATATTTTTGCGGAACGGAAGTGCAGACCCGGAAGCGCGGATCCGTGATTCCGGATCCGAGCGGGACAAAGTCTGTCCCCATAGAAATGAACGGCTCCACAATTCCGTTCCGCAAACAGAATTTCGGACGTGTGAATGGGGCATAAGGGTCCCTTATCACCGCCAGTTAGTTAGCTACTTGTTAGGTAGCTAGCGCCCAGCCCACCGCATCGCAGTCACTGATTTTGGCAGAGATTTTTTCATCCACATTGATCGATGCGAATGAAGAAATCTGTGCTGTTCATTTTTTTTTCAGCCCAGCGGCTGAACGGAAAAAAAAAATCTCATTACCCGTATGCTCAATATAAGGAGAATCGCAGATACTCCTAATGCTGGCCATACGTGTAATGATTGCGGAGACCTTCAAATGCCATGGCAGTACAAACACCCCACATGTGACCCCATTTTAGAAAGAAGACACCCCAAGGTATTCCGTGAGGGGTATGGTGAGTTCATGTAAAATTTTATTTTTTGTCACAAGTTAGTGGAATATGAGACTGTATAGTGGAATATGAGTTTTTTCTGTGAACTCGCCATGCCCCTCACGGAATAACTTGGGGTGTCTTCTTTCCACAATGGGGTCACTTGTGGGGTTTTTATACTGTCCTGGCATTTTAGGGGTCCTAAAGCGTGAGAATCCAAATGCGTAAAAATGCCCTGTGAAATCCTAAAGGTACTCATTGGTTTTAGGGCCCCTTTGCGCATCTTGGCTGCAAAAAAGTGTCACACATGTGGTATCGCCGTACTCAGGAGAAGTAGGGCAATGTGTTTTGGGGTGTATTTTTATATATACCCATACTTTGTGTGAGAAATATCTCTGTAAATTGTCAACTTTGTATAAATTTTTTTAAAAGTTGTCGTTTACAGAGATATTTTTCACACAAAGTATGGGTATATGTAAAAATACACCCCAAAACACATTGCCCTACTTCTCCTGAGTACGGCGATACCACATGTGTGACACTTTTGCAGCCTGGGTTCGCAAAGGGCCCTAAAACCAATGAGTACCTTTAGGATTTCACAGGGCATTTTTACGCATTTGGATTCTCACGGAATACCTTGGGGTGTCTTCTTTCTAAAATGGGGTCACATGTGGGGTATTTATACTGTCCTGGCATTTTAGGGGCCCCTAAAGCGTGAGAAGAAGTCTGGAATCCAAATGCGTAAAAATGCCCTGTGAAATCCTAAAGGTACTCATTGGTTTTAGGGCCCTTTGCACTCAGGCTGCAAAAGTGTCACACATGTGGTATCGCCGTACTCAGGAGAAGTAGGGCAATGTGTTTTGGGTGTATTTTTATATATACCCATACTTTGTGTGAAAAATATCTCTGTAAACGACAACTTTTAAAAAAATTTATACAAAGTTGACAATTTACAGAGATATTTCTCACACAAAGTATGGGTATATATAAAAATACACCCAAAACACATTGCCCTACTTCTCCTGAGTACGGCGATACCACATAAGTGACACTTTTTGCAGCCTGGGTGCGCAAAGGGCCCAAATTCCAACGAGTACCTTTAGGTTTTACATGGCGGCTCACAATTTAGCCCCGCCCAAAATGCCAGAACAGTAAACACACCCCACAAATGACCCCATTTCGAAAGTAGACACCCTGAGGTATTCACTGAGGGGCATAGTGAGTCCGTCTGAGATTTTTTTTTTTTTTGCCAGAAGTTATCAGAAATTGAAACTTTTTTTTTTTTCTCAGAAAGTGTCATTTTCCGCTAACTTGTGAAAAAAAATGAAATGATACATGAACTCACCATGCCCCTCCGCGAATACTGTGGGGTGTCTTCTTTCTAAAATAGTGTCATTTGGGGGGTATTTATACTTTCCTGACATTCTAGCTCCTGAAGAAACATGACAGGCGCTCAGAAAGTCAGAGCTGCTTCAAAATGCCGAAATTCACTTTTTTGCACCATAGTTTGTAAACGCTATAACTTTTACCCAAACCAATAAATATACACTTATTGGACTTTTTTTTTATCAAAGACATGTAGAACAATAAATTTAGAGAAAAATTTATATAGAAATGTAGTTTTTTAAAAACAAATTTACAACAGAAAGTGAAAAATGACATTTCTTTGCAAAAATGTCGTTAAATTTGTATTAATGGCAAAAAAAGTAAAAATGTCAGCAACAATGAAATACCACCAAATGAAAGCTCTATTAGTGAGAAGAAAAGGAGGTAAAATTCATTTGGGTGGTAAGTTGTATGACGGAGCAATAAACGGTGAAAGTAGTGTAGTGCAGAATTGTAAAAAGTGGCCTGGTCATTAAGGGTGTTTAAGCTAGGGGGGTTGAAGCGGTTAAATTGGGGGACGAATCCCCATTCTTTGGGATCAGTGGAGGTCCCATCGGTTGGAACTCCACCAATCAGTTAGTTACAAATTTATAACACTTGGCATAAAATGCTTTAGAGGGACACTGACAGGCCGTTTCATCATATAAAGTGTTTTATATGACCCTATTGGTCTTAATCTGCTTAATCCAATTATACTATTTTCCCCCCTGTCTGCCTTTCCAATGCTTTTAAAAAACGTTTTTCTTTATATGCAAATTACCTGAGTTTGTGCCCAACTGTGCCACAACTGCCATCTCCTAGTGCCGCCCAGCTGCTTAGTATTCACCGTGCTGGGCGGCTTTTCATGCTCCTGATGCAGCGCAGGAGAAGTAACTGAAGCCGCGGCCGACTACTCTATGTGGCGCAGGCGCACTCCGTTACTGGAGCTGGAGGGTGCCGGGGACTGTATCCAGCGCAGACGCACAACGTCCATGTGAGGCTGATGCCAGCAATATAGTACTGGGCATGCACTGGATTTCGCTGCATCAGAAGCATGAAAAGCCGCCCAGTGCAGTGAATACTAATAAACTGGGCGGCACTAGGAGACGGCAGTTTGGGCACGGCTGAGCACAATGCTGGAAGAGGGACTGCCCTTTGGGCACAAACTCAGGTAATTTGCATATCATGAAAAAGGGGTTCTCCGGGAATTAAGAAAATGAAAATACTTAAAATATTACTTTATTATAAATATATTCTCAAATACCTTTCATTATTTATAATGGCTCATTTTGTCTGGGGAGCAATCATCAGGGGAAACAAAATGGCTGCTGTCCCATTAGTTCACACAAAACCTGTCCTGATCACACATGTAGACAAGTTACTTTACAACACTGAGGTAAAGAGCTGCCTCATCCTCCTCTCTGCTTTCCAGGGATTATAATCCTGCATACAGATGATAAGAACTTTAGCTGAATCTCTAGGGAATTTAGTTCATGAGGAGACATGAAGTACAGAGAGGATGGACAGGACAGGCTGTGGTAATGGAGACTGCATACAAGTGCTGCTGCTCATTAGCCACATCCCCACCTCCACTCATGTCTCCTCATCGTCTCTATTCCCACAGAGATTTACCTGTATTCAGGATCATGATTCCTGACAAGCACAGCAGAGAGGAGGATGAGGCAGCACTATGGCTCATTGTGGTGAAGTAACTTGTTCTCCTGTGTGATTAGGACAAGTTTTGTGTGTACTGATAGGACGGCGGCCATTTTATTTTTCCTAATGATTGCTCCTAGACAAAACGAGCCATTCTAAGTAATGAAAGGTGTTTGTGAATATATTTATGATAAAATAATATTTAAGTATTTTAATTTTTTTTTTATTCCTGGAGAACCCCTTTAAAGGATATGAAGGTACATTTGTTTTAGTTTTTAATTTTTTATTTATTCTTCAGGCAAATAAATACCGTATTTTTCGCCCCATAAGACGCACTTTTTTCCCCCCAAAAGTGGGGGAAAAATGCCCCTGCGTCTTATGGGGCGAATGCTGACAATTTACATCGTAGCCTGCGGTGCTCCAGCATCGCAGGCTGCGATGTATGAGCGGGGAAGGAGGAGGGGCTGGAGGCCGGCAACTTACGGCGGGCCCAGTGCAGTCACTGTACTTACACTGGACCCTGCTGCTCTGCATAATATTTCTAAACAGCAATGCTTAAGTTCCTAATAGATTTAACTAAAGCTGCGATCTCTCGTTTATTATAACTTACAAGAAATCCTCCGTAGCAGGCAGTGCGGCTGGCTGGGTTACGTCACTCACTGACGTTGCATGCCTGCTCCGCCCACTTTATGAATGAAGCAGGCGGAGCAGGCGTGCAACGCCAGTGAGTGACGTAACCCAGCCAGCCGCTCTGCCTGCTACGGAGGATCTCTTGTAAGTTATAATAAATGAGAGATCACAGCTTTAGTTAAACCTATTAAGAACTTAAGCATTGCTGTTTAGAAATACTATGCAGAGCAGCAGGGCCCGGTGTATTAGGGGACATTGTTATACTGGGGATCTGTGGATGACACATATTATAGCAGTGTCATCCACAGATCCCCCATAACAGTGCCATCCACAGATCCTCTCCCCATATCAATGCCATCCACAGCTCCCCCATAACAGTGCCATCCACAGATCCCTCCCCATATCAATGCCATCCACAGCTCCCCCATAACAGTGCCATCCACAGATCCCTCTCCCCATATCAATGCCATCCACAGCTCCCCCATAACGGTGCCATCCACACCTCCCCCATAACAGTGCCATCCACAGATCCACCCATAACAGTGCCATCCACAGCCCCCCATAACAGTGCCATCCACAGCTCCCCCATAACAGTGCCATCCACAGATCCCCCATAACAGTGCCATCCACAGATCCCCCATAACAGTGTCATCCACAGATCCCCCATAACAGTGCCATCCACAGATCCCCCATAACAGTGCGTCATATATAGATCCACCATAATAGTGTCATGTACAGACCAGCATTCGTTCAAAACCCACCAAAACCACACCTTTTGGTAAAAAATATTTTTTTTCTTATTTCCCTAGCCAAAAACCTAGGTGCGTCTTATGGGCCGGTGCGTCTTATAGGACGAAAAATACGGTACATGTGAGATCAAAACAAAGCCTGGATTAATCTGTGTCATTTGTAATTCAAACACATCTGTTGATTTTTAGGGGGTTGAATAATTTTACAAGGCCTTATAATGTAATTGCATGTAATTATTAGAAAGTTACTGTTAGCCTTAATGCTAAACAGTTCCTTGGAAAAATGAAAGAAGTATAATCACCATTATATTAGCTAAACAAGTGATACAAAGTTCTCAGGACTACAGGAATGAAATGGTTAAATGGAATGTTGCTATAATGGTGGGCGTAATTAACGTGGGCAGTGAGTTGGTCAGTGAATTAAAGCTCCATAACAAATGTATAGCAAAATGAAAAGGTACTATAGAGGTGTTTGTCATAAGAGTGGGTGCAAATAGCATTGGTTATTACTACTGCGGGGGACAAGGTGACACAAAGGTGACAGCTAAGGAATGACAATGGATTTCTGAGTGGGTGTCACTAATGAGATCATTACCAGCGAGTTAAGGATGTGGGTGGTGAGAAGTCATAGGGGCATTTCTGTAAAACTTCACAAGAACTATTCCTAGAATTAGCTGAATATTGCCCCCTAATGGGGCAGCGAAACGTTAGAAAAGTCACAAGAGGGCATATAGTTAGCCAGAAATAACTCATTGGGTTCTATAGGAGAATGTCGTAGGCGTGCTCTGTGAGCTGTGCAGTGATCACTATGCAAGGAGGGAGAGGAGGAGCTGGCCATAAATTCTTGTCAGTGGTGTTATCCTGGGTTATCTATAATAATAATGACATCAACAGATCATGGTTATGACCAACATTTGATGTATATGCAATGAAGTACACTTCAGATGGATAGTACTGACTATGTAGCTGGGTTCACATCTGCGTTGTGAACTCCGGCTCTCTGTTCCAGTCACTGTATGCAGTGCATATGCTGGCTTTCAGCTGGTCCAACAAATACTACATGCAGTATTTTTGTCTGGCCCGAAAGCCGGTATAAATGCTGGAAACAGCCTGATCACGCTAGATTCACTATAATAGCATCCAGCGTGATCAGGTCCAGTGGTGCGTGTTGGGATCCGGCAGATGTGAATGGGGCCTACCATACAGTGGCATCCGTCACCCATAGAGTTCCATAAGTATGCTTTTCTACTGAATGCAGTTCTATAGAATAACATCTAATGGTGTTGTGGGTGTTCCTGTCAGATAAATGTCATGCAGACATAGACGTAGTGGCCTGGACATTTGCCCCTGTTTCCCCTGAGGATAGGGTAATCAATATTAAAAGCCCAGACCAACTCTTTAAGGAGCATGAGGCTGCTTTCAGTAAATACCCCACAGATTTTGGGATAGTAGAGGTGATCCACCACACCATCCCTACTAGGTCCCACCTACCCATTAAACAAAGATACAGGCCCATACCACCAGCCATGTTCCAGCAAGTGAAACAACTAGTGAACGACATGAAAGCCTCTAATGTATTTTGCGACAGTCATAGCCCTTGGGCCCCACCTTTAGTGCTTGTGAGTAAAAAGGACGGTACAATCCGATTCTGTGTGGACTCTCGCAAATTAAATACCATCACCCATGAAGACTCGTACCCTTTGCCTCGAATAGAAGAGTCCCTATCAGCCACTGGCTTTGCAGCATTCTTTTCTACTTTAGACTGAACTAGTGGGTACTGTAAGGTCCCCATGGCATCCGAAGACCGGGAAAAGACAGCTTTTACCACAACTATGGGGCTTTATGAGTTCAATTATATGCCATTCAGCCAGTGTAATGCACCAGCCACCTTCCAGCGTCTTATGGAGTATAGCTTAGGTCACAAAAACTTAGAGACCGTGCTATTGTATCTGGACGATATAATGATATACTCTAAAACCTATGAAGACTATTTACAATACCTGTCTGAGGAATTTTCTACACTCATAAAACATGGTCTCAAGGTAAAGCCATCCACGTGCCACTTATTGCAGTCTGAGGGGCACTATCTAGGGCATGTGGTCAGTGCTTATGGAGTCCTCCCTGACCCTAATAAAATAAAAATTTGCCCGCGCCCAGTAATATCTAGGAGGTGAAGAAATTTAGAGGATTTGCTGGATATTACAGGCGATTTATTCAGGACTTTACTAAGATTGCAGCCCCTTTGCAGGACTTGCTAAAAGGCCAGCCTAATAAAAAAGTTTCAAATAAGACGACTATTGTATGGACTGATGCTCAGGAAAAAGATTTTAATGATCTAAAATGTAAACTTAGCAAAACATCTAGTCTTCTTACCCAGACTATACTAAACTTTTCAGACTTTATACCGATGTATGTAAAAAGGGCTTATAAAAAGCGCTGTGTTGGCTCAAGTGCAGGACCAACACGAAGGAGTCATTGCACAGGCCAGTTGCTCAAATAGGACTACTGAGAGGAATGACTGTAATTACTGGGAACTGGAACTGCTCGCCTTGGTCTGAGTGGTTACAGAGAAATTTAGAGAATACTTGATCACTACTGAATTTGTGGCCTATACAGACAACCCAGTGGCTCATCTTTCTACTGCACATAAAGGTGCCATAGAACAGCGTTGGGTCTCTAAAATACCAAATTACAAATTTACCATCAAATACCGTTCTGGCAAATGTGATATTAATGCAGATGCACTATTGAGATTTCCTATACCTGCCTGATGAGTACTGGAAGAACGTTGAAATGCCAGCCTCTTTCGCCTTGGTCTCAAGCAGGATACCATCACCGCCCAAGAGGCCAGTTAACAAAATCCCATCCATCCACAAGCAGCCAGAATGGATTGGACCCAATTACAACGTAAAAACAGAGTGCTACAGGAACTATGGACTGTGGTAAGAGCCTTACACCATATCAGAGAGAAACAGCCGACCCTGAGGTACTAAAACTTGAGAAACACCTCTTTTATGAGAAGGATCAGCTCAAATGTCTCATGGGTCATTTGAGCTTGTTGCATTGGACCATGTTAAGCTGAGATGGGGATGTGTACGCTCTAACAATCATTGACTATTATAGCAAGTATGCCATGGTGATACCAGTAAAGGACTTATCAGCACAAACCACTGTTGAAATGTTTGAAATGAAGTTTATTGAGGTCCACAGACCACCAGAAAAGATTCTGACTCACCAGGGCTCAGCATTCCAGTCACAGTTATTCCAAGAAATGTGCACATTGTACAATATAAAAAAAAAACGCACGACTGCCTATCACCCACAGTGCAACAGTTTATGTGAAAAAAAGAACTAAAACATAATAAATCTATTGTGTAAATTGCCAGAGTGTGAGAAAAAAAAATGGCCGACATTGGTATCTAAATTGATTTTGCTATATAACCATACACTGCACTGTTCAATCAAACAAGCACCCTATACATTAAAGGGGTTGTCTTACTTCAGCAAGTCGCATTTATCATGTAGAGAAAGTTAATACAAGCCACTTACTAATGTATTGTGATTGTCCACGTTGCTTCCTTTGCTGTCTGGATTCATTTTTCCATCACATTATACACTGCTTGTTTCCATGGTTACAGACAAACTTCAAATCCATCAACGGTGGTCGTGCTTGCACCCTATAGGAAAAAGCGTCAGCCTCTCTGGTGGCCGGGAACCTGGGAGCGCACATACTGTAGGTTATTTCTTTTTCCTATATTGTGCAAGCACGGCCACCACTGATGGATTTGAGGGTGGTCTGTAACCATGGAAACGAGTAGCGTATAATGTGATGGAAAAACGAATCCAGCCAGCAAAGAAAGCAATATGGATCATAACAGTATATTAGTAAGTTTCTTGTATTAACTTTCTCTAAATGATAAATGCCACTTGCTGAAGTGAGACAACCCCTTTAAAGGGGATCTCCGAGAATTAAGAAAATGAAAATACTTAAATATTACTTTAGCATAAATATATTCTCAAATACCTTTCATTAGCTATAATGGTTCATTTTGTCTAAGGAGCAATCATTAGGAGAAATAAAATGTCCGCTGTCCTATTAGAACACACAAAAACTGTCCTAATCACAAAGGAGGTGTCACGGAAAGGATAGAGGTGTGTATGCGGACCATACCCTATGCCACATAGGTCAAAAGGAGTGAATGCGGGGAGGCAGCTATGGGTATTGGGGCTGGTAGCGCCCTGAACCCGTTATCTCAACCACCACCCCAGGTATTTTAGCAAGCGTTGTGTTGCCCTACTATAGAGACCACCCTGATAAAAGGAGAAAGAATATATCTCCTATCAGTATAGTTTAGGGTGCTCTACTATATAGTAATGTCAGGGCCCCTGTGATTTAGGGTAAGCGCTGTGCTTTTATGGGCTACCCTCACAATGACCCCCTGTATACCTGAGTTATACAGGATTACTAAAGGGAGTAAGTAAAGGGGATAGACCCTAAATACTGTGCGGGTGATAGTGTAAGAGGCTCAGCAGTGCATGAATTGCTACCCCTGATTCGTGCAGGGAAGCACGCTAACTAAGTTCTGGCTGGCATAGCTAATTGGTAACAGCATGCTGGGCGCGTTTCCTTTTCATCAGGACCCTGTATCTGACTGTATAATTTGCTATTTGCCACACAACATCCCTCACTTAGTTGCATGCATTAAAAAATCTGCTGTTGGCTGTTCCAACTGACATGGAGACAGCCTCCGGGGCTAGTGTGGCCGGGAGGACAAGTTACTTCACAAAACTGAGCTAAAGAGCTGCCTCATCCTCCTCTCTGCTCTGCTTGTCAGGAATCATGATCCTGAATACAGGTGATAAGACATGAAATACAGAGAGGATGGACAGGACAGACTGTGGAAATGGAGGCTGCTGCTCATTATCTACACCCCCACCCTCCTCTCTGTACTTCATGTCTCCTAATGGACTCCATTCTTTCAGATATTCAGCTGAAGATCATTTTAAACTGTATTCAGGATCATAATCCATGACAAGTAAGAGAGGAAGATGCTGCAGCTCTTTAACTTGTCCTCCTGTGTAAATAGGACAGGTTTTGTGTGGACTAGTAGGATGGCGGCCATTTTATTTTTCCTAATGATTGCTCCCCGGACAAAACGAGCCATTATAAGTAATGAAAGGTACTTGCTAATATATTTATAATGAAGTAATATTTAGGTATTTTCCTTTTCTTAATTTCCGGAGAACCCCTTTAATGTCTGGACACAAAAGTTGGTTGCCGGCTGACATACTACTCAATGTGTCAACTGACCATGATAATAACCCCTTACCACATCACTGACTGGGGAGAAGAGCAACTGAGGCTTCTCAAACTGATCCAACAAATAATACACCAAACAACCCAGGAGACTTACCAAAAACAAATGGACAACTATAATGCTAAAGCTGAGGCTAAACCACTATGTATGAGAGATCACGTATGATTACGAAAACAGCACATGTCAAACAAACTTGAAAGGAGCACGGTCTAGAGCTGTCAATCTAAAGGCAGGAGGGCGTGATGGAAAGCAGAGAGCATCATTATGGAGTACCAGTGGCATCGTTGGAGTGGTGCTTGAGCCGCATAAGCTCGCCTCCTGGTGCTAGAATAGTTAATCTGCATAATTGTAAAAGTTCATTTTTCTCAACAATACCAACAGACATAAGACAGGTATAGTTTCTATCAGCATCATCAACCCTGCCAGACTATATGCCTGGTAGGGTAGGGTTGATCCAGGTGACAAAGTATCCCTGTTCCAGGGCACTACACTCTCCCCTACTTTGACTGTGGCATCTTAACATAGTACATAACATAGTAACATACTGTAGTACATAAGGCCGAAAAAAGACATCTGTCCGTCCAGTTCGGCCTGTCATCCTGCTAGTTGATCCAGAGGAAGGCAGAA
Organism: Bufotes viridis; assembly: GCA_033119425.1. Classification (NCBI taxonomy): domain Eukaryota; kingdom Metazoa; phylum Chordata; class Amphibia; order Anura; family Bufonidae; genus Bufotes; species Bufotes viridis. Next base: position 436,844,069 of record CM065590.1, read on the forward strand.
AACCTCTTTGAGGTAGAAGCCAATTTTCCCCACTTAAGGGGAATAAAAAATGTCTTCCCGACTCCAATCAGGCAATCAGAATAACTCCCTGGATCAACGACCCATCTCTAGTAGCTGTAGCCTGTAATATTATTACACTCCAGAAATACATCCAGTCCCCTCTTGAATTCCTTTATTGTACTCACCATCACCACCTCCTCAGGCAGAGAGTTCCATAGTTTCACTGCTCTTACAGTGAAGAATCCTTCTCTATGTTTGTGTACAAACCTTTCCTCCAGACGCAGAGGATGTCCCCTTGTCACAGGACACAGTCAGGACTACTTAAGAAAGAAGATTTGTGTAACAGGCACCTACTATGTGGCATAAAAATACTGGTGAAAAGAGTTATTCGGGTCATTCCAAAAGGTTCTTAAAAAACTGGGCGGTATCCGGATTGACACATTTCTTGCAAGTCTGGATGTAGAGGCCCTGTATGGCAGCATTCCTCAAGCTACTAGATATGAGAAGGTTGGGCTGTTCTTACAGGAAAGAGGGGAATATTTAAACCCACACAATCAGTTTGTTTTGTCTTTTCTGCAGTTTACAGTATTTTGACAAAAAATTTTCCTGTTTGACGGGAAGATCAGGGGAGAGGCGATGGGGAGCTCGTGTGCTCCCAGTTTCGCAAATCTCTACCTGGGCTTGTGGGTACGGAATGTGGTATTTGGTGAAACATCTCATAGCTGGTCTCGATTTATTCTGTTGTGGCTCCGGTTCGTTGGTGATGTGTTTATCTTATGGAAAGGGAGTGAACATCAATTCCACACTTTCGTAAACACACTCAATGTCAATGAACTTGGACAATTTTTCACGGCAGAAATCCATAAACATGAGATTACTTTTCCAGACCTCAGAATTTCCAGAGGACAAGATGGGAACTTAGCCACCAACATATTCCGCAAACCGACAGCTACCAACACGCTGTTACACTGGGACAGTTGGTACCCATATCCACTAAAGAGAGGGATACCTAAGGGTCAATACCGCAGGATACGGTGCAACTGCAGCTCATTGGAGAGATATCAGACAGCAGCCAATGATCTCTAGGACAGATTTAGGAGACGGGGCTATCAGCATTCTTTAGGCAGCAACCGAGATGGTCTTCTGATCCCAAAGAATAAGGGTACAGATGACAACACAGCCCGCATCATTGCGACATATGATGTGGCACATGATAAGATACGGGAAGTTCTGAACACCTATCGGGGCACTTTGCGGTCAGACCCAGATATTGGACGATTACGTACTACCGCGGACGAAATTTGAAGGACCGTTTGGTTCATAGTTTACCCCCATTACAGAGACATGGCTTGGTAACATCACTGCAGGTACATACAGGTGTGGCCATTGCTTTGCATGCCCCTTCATTTTACAGGGGAAACGATTCACAAGTACAAAGATCCGCTCATGTGAATTGTAAAACTTCCGGATTAGTATACCTTATCACAAAGGCCAAACTACCAGGGAATTTCAAAGGCGGATTGGGGAGCTCCTGAGTGATATTAGAAATGACAATGACTCTCCAGTCATCAAGCATGTCAGGCTGTTCCATGGGACCAATCTGAATACCATCAAATTCCAAGGAGTGAAAGTTGTCAAACCGTCACCACGTGGTGGTAATTTTGATAAACTGGTCCTTAAGAAAGAAGCAGGTTGGATATTTAGGCTGGGCACTTTTAAACCAGCTGGCCTGAATGACCAAATCTCATTTGCTTGCTTCATCGTCCAACCGACAAGTTCCGGAAACCATGATTTGCCCCTATTGTGTATTGGACTATTTAAATTTAGTCACCAGCCTAGAATGGGCACACAATTACTATTGGGTTTCATCATTATATAGGGGATTCTTGTGACCACCCACTCTGATTTAAGATAGGTGGGAATTACCATGGTCTGTGTCATGTTATATAAGAATAGTTTCTTGGACTATATACTGTTGTCCAGTTTAGGAATCTTTGAAGCCGTTATTTATCCCTAGTGACTACTATATTATTCAAACTTGGCTGCAATGGGCATGTAACTATCATCATATCCATTATTCTGTGGGGAACCAAGGGACCATCTATATTGGCATCACCTAGGCGGTAAATACTATTATATTTTTTAGATGGAGTGATGTATATGCTACACATACATTATAAATGTACATTTACATAACAGTAATCACCATAATTCACCAATGCCCATAAGATCATATTTATTTTATGATCTATTCATGACTGGGCACTATCTTTTGATGATCGGGGCAGGAGAGTCCCTTATATCTCAATTGTCTCGAATGTGCCCCTTATATTCAGTAATCCCCTGTATTATAATGATCAAGTTCCTCATTTCCCTCACCCCTCCTAGTCTTTGCAATATCAGTCGGGATCCAGCTTATCTCACTAGGATGAGGCCCGACACAGATCACAGCGATAGCTCCACCTTCCCGGCCGGCATCACCAGCATGATTTGTCCCCCGAAATTCAACGGGAAAAGCGCTTTCTTCTTAAGGTGCAAATGGAGGCCCACGCGTCACGGCCATACCAGAGCCGGACGCGCGGCCTCACACCACAAGAGGGTCGCGCGCTACTGTGCCTCCACGTGTTGATTTTGTTACTAGACACATTGCTTCTTTGCAGCCACACATCATCAGTTGTGGCCGCAACATAGTATTTGGTCTTATCTTGATAGATACTTTGTTTTTTTTGCGGCCACACACCATTAGTTGTGGCCGCAGCAGACTACGCTGATTCATTTCTAACACTAGTTAGGGATCCTAGCATCTGATACTCCTGATGACCCAGGTCCATTAGCGAGGAAGGCGTCGAGCATTGCAGACATACTGAGCACAGAGAAGTTTCATTTTATGAGAGTCAGACTACATATCACTACATGGCCTGGTAATATGGCCACTAGTTGGGGCATTGTATTTTTTTATTCAGGGCTGGACGTCCCTTAGGTGTACATTATATGCATTAATATGCCCACCACCATTTGCCCAACTATATCGACTTTTTGTGTTTTGTGTTGCTTCTATGGTTTCTAATGGGCCTCAATGGTGATCTAGGGGTTAATCCTGTCCATTACCCCACACCACCACAGTAATACTGAGCGACATACATCCAGACGGGGAGCTATATGACTAACAACCCACCTGTGGATGGGCTTAGTATATTTCATAGAAGGATTTGCCTGTGATACAGTGGGCTTTTCACCCGGGTTAGGTTTTTAAGTAAATATATATTAATAACATTTTTCATTTAATATCCTTACAGGCAGTGAATTTGTGAAGTTTAGGGTACATATCAAACATATCCTCAATACTAAATTTCTAGTCAATCCAAATTGTTTTTATTGGTTATTTCAAGTTATCCCCTATCCAGAGATTAGGGGATAACTATCAGATAGCGTTACTCCGCTATTTATACTAGGTCCCTTTGTCCCCTATCATGTGGATAGACAATAACTTAAAATAACCAGAATACCCTTTAACATCTCTAGACAAATGTATTATAAAATGCACCAAATCTTCCAAAAACTGTGCAGCACTGATACATTTGCCACAAAATATAATGGTGATTATGGATAATGAGAATGTAATATATATAATAGTGATGATGAGAATGTAGTATACATAAAAGGGACGATGAGGATGTAGTGTATATAATGTTGATAACAAGGATGTAGTGCATGTAATAGTGATGATGAGGATGTTATATATAATAGTGATAATGGGGATGTAGTATATATAATAGTGATGATGAGGATGTAGTATATATAATAGTGATGATGAGGATGTAGTATTTATAACAGTAATGATGAGGATGTAGTATTTATAATGGTGATTATAAGGATGTATTGTATATAATAGTGATGAGGAGGATGTAGTATATATAATAGTGATGATGAGGATGTAGTATATATAATAGTGATGATGAGGATGTAGTATATATAATAGTGATGATGAGGATGTAGTATATATAATGGTGATTATGAGGATGTAGTATATATAACAGTGATGATGAGGATGTAGTATATATAACAGTGATGATGAGGATGTAGTATATATAACAGTGATGATGAGGATGTAGTATTTATAATGGTGATTATAAGGATGTAGTATATATAACAGTGATGATGAGGATGTAGTATATATAACAGTGATGATGAGGATGTAGTATATATAACAGTGATGATGAGGATATAGTATATATAACAGTGATGATGAGGATGTAGTATATATAATAGTGATGATGAGGATGCAGTATATATAATGGTGATGATGAGGATGTAGTATATATAATAATGATGATGAGGATGTAGTATATATAATGGTGATTATGAGGATGTAGTATATATAATAGTGATGATGAGGATGTAGTATATATAATAGTGATGATGAGGATGTAGTATATATAACAGTGATGATGAGGATGTAGTATATATAATAGTGATGATGAGGATGTAGTATATATAATATTGATGATGCAGATGTATTGTATATAATAATCATGATGAGGATGTAGTATATATAACAGTGATGATGAGGATGTAGTATATATAATAGTGATAATGGGGATGTAGTATATATAATAGTGATGATGAGGATGTAGTATATATAATGGTGATGAGGAGGATGTAGTATATATAATAGTGATGATGAGGATGTAGTATATATAATGGTGATTATGAGGATGTAGTGTATATATAATAGTGATGATGAAGATGTAGTATATATAATAGTGATGATGAGGATGTAGTATATATAATAGTGATGATGAGGATGTAGTATATATAATAGTGATGATGAGGATGTTATATATAATAGTGATAATGGGGATGTAGTATATATAATAGTGATGATGAGGATGTTATATATAATAGTGATAATGGGGATGTAGTATATATAATAGTGATGATGAGGATGTAGTGTATATATAATAGTGATGATGAAAATGTAGTATATATAATAGTGATGATGAAGATGTAGTATATATAACAGTGATGATGAGGATGTAGTATATATGACAGTGATGATGAGGATGTAGTATTAATAATAGTGATGATGAGGATGTAGTATATATAATAGTGATGATGAGGATGTAGTATATATAATAGTGATGATGAGGATGTAGTATATATAATAGTGATGATGAGGATGTAGTATATATAATAGTGATGATGAGGATGTAGTATATATAATAGTGATGATGAGGATGTTATATATAATAGTGATAATGGGGATGTAGTATATATAATAGTGGTGATGAGGATGTAGTATATATAATAGTGATGATGAGGATGTAGTATATATAATAGTGATGATGAGGATGTAGTATATATAATGGTGATGATGAGGATGTAGTATATATAACAGTGATGATGAAGATATAGTATATATAATAGTGATGATGAGGATGTATTGTATATAATAATCATGATGAGGATGCAGTATATATAATAGTGATGATGAGGATGTAGTATATATAACAGTGATGATGAGGATGTAGTATATATATTAGTGATGATGCGGATGTATTGTATATAATAATCATGATGAGGATGTAGTATATATAACAGTGATGATGAGGATGTAGTATATATAACAGTGATGATGAGGATTTAGTGTATATAATAGTGATAATGCGGATATATTGTATATGATAATAATAATGATGATGAGGAGAAGGATGTAGTATATATAATACTGATGATGAGGATGCAGTATATATAATAGTGATGATCAGAATGTAGTATATATAATAGTTGTGGTCCAGGCTGAGCGTGAACAGCGGGGGTGGCGCGGCCGGGCCCCCTACCTAACTGATTGGCTGAGGTGTGCCTAAAGCCAGTCACGGGGTATAGCCTGGAAGAGAGGGCAACCCAAAGGTGAAGATGCAAGAAGAAGGGAGGGAGGGAGGGGCAGGAAAACGGCCGTCCCTGAAGACAGGTGAGGGAGGTATAAATACCTGCAGCCCCTCCCACAAATGCAGGCTGGACCCAGCCTTCTAACTTGTGGTCCGGGCTGAGAGTGAACAGCGGGGGTAGCGCGGCCGGGCCCCCTACCTAACTGATTGGCTGAGGTGTGCCTAAAGCCAGTCACGGGGTATAGCCTGGAAGAAAGGGAAAAAGAGACCGTGCCAGTAGTGAAGGGTAACTCAGATTTTATTGTGTGAACAATTTTACAAAACCATTAAACCAAATGCGTTAGATATCTCAGCTTGTGGATTTGGGATGTACCTAGCGAAGCATGATGACTTCCACCGCCCCATGTAACGGATGATGTGTGCAGGCACCTGGTGCCGAGATGCGGCGGACGCGGCCCCAATCCTGAAAGAGTGCCCCGTGATGGACTCTGGCTTGAATCCTAACCCGGCGGCGAGGGGACGGATATGTGCCAGGAATTGAGTTGTGGAGAGAGGTTTGCCCTGGTAAGGGAGCAGAGGTGCCTCCGGGCCGGACGGGGTCAGATTATCTAGGAGCTCCTGGAGGGCCTTGACCGGACACCAGGTATTACCAGAAGGGAAATAGCTAATCTCCACCGGAGGGCCCACCTGGCTGGTTTTGGAATGAGGGAGTAGCAGGATGAAGTGATCGCTGCGCCGTATGAGCTGGCATCTTTTTAAAGTGGGTCGCGAGCTGGAGCTAGCAGTGAATTCTCCCGGCCTAAGAAAGCCGTAGAATGCCAGGTACATGGCTGCTTTGATAACTACACTGGTTAGGCACCCAAAAGGTTCTCCCTCTAGGGCCAGTGATAGGCCCCGGAATAATTCACCTGAGACCGGTTGCCTACGTGCTGCCGTGTTGGCAGTGCTTTTTTGGACACCTCTGAGGGCGGCCTTAATGGCTTGGCTACTGAGTATCGAGCAGCCTGCCGGGTTGGACAGCATCCGATGGTGCTGTATCCCGGACAAGTAAATTTTTATGGAGCTGTGGGACAGGTGCAGATGGGTATGGCAATAGGCAATGAAGGCCAGGATATGCGACACCTCATCCAGCATTCCCCGAGGATGGGCCAAGTTGAATTGCTGGAAGGCTTTGAGTCCCGTGGCGTAATTCCTGGCTGTATTGGGGGCCAGGGAATGCTGGACCAGATCCTTGGCGGTTTCTACCAGTCGCATCAACCCATGGTGAGTGACTTGTACTGGGGAACGGAAGTGCCTTCTGGGTCCGCGTCGGGAAACTCCTGAAAGAAAAAGTTGAAGTTGAAACGGGATAGAGCATCGGCCGCAGTGTTGCGGACCCCCGGGATGTGCGACGGGCAAATGTGGAAATTGTGCGTCAGGGATAACCATACCAGCTTCCGCAAGAAAGCCATGATTCTAGATGACCTGGCCCTGCCCTTGGAGATGATGTCCACTAAAACCCGACTATCAGTAACGAATATGACTGGGTTGTTGGCCCAAAGATGACCCCAAACCCGGGCTGCGGCCACCAGCGGGTACAATTCCAATAAGGGGGATGATTTTAGGTCCGCCTGGTCGACGTGAAACTCTGTCGGCCATGCTCCTGCCAGCCAATGGGGGTGGAAGATGGCTGCGAAGCCCCGGGAGGCAGCAGCATCGGAAAAAACTGTTGGGAGACGAGGCACGTGGCATGGGGACCAGCAACGAAAAACCGTTCCAGTGTTCTAGGAACGACTGCCACATGAGTAGGTCAGCCACCGCCTGGTTGGCCAGGTGGATCGGAGAGTCCTGCTCCGGGGCTGATGAAAGAAGGCCGAGGAGACCAGACACGAAGGCCCTACCCTGAGGCATGATCCTGGTGGCGAAATTAAGGGAGCCCAGTAGTGACTGGAGCTCGACTTTGGACAGGACCCTGGAGGAGACGGCTGAAGAGACCGTGGTACGAAGCTTCTCCAACTTCTGGGTGGGTAAGATGGCCTCCATGCGCAGGGTGTCCAGGACGATACCCAGGAAGGTGACCCTCGTGCCGGGACCCTCCGTCTTGGCGGGAGCCACGGGAACCTCCAAGCTAGAGAAGATGGACAAAAGAGTTTCGAGGCCATGCGGGGAGCTGGCAGGACTTTCGATGATCAGGAAGTCATCCAAGTAGTGGATGACCTTGTCAAGACCCCCATGCTGGACGAGGATCCAGTGGAGCATGCTGGAAAAACGATCGAAAAGTCGGGGCTGCTCTTAGAGCCGAAGGTAAGCCTGTTGGCAAAATAGTACTCTTCCTCCCATTTTATGCCGTAATATTTCCATAGTCGTGGCGAGATGGGGAGTAATTTGAATGCGTCCGAAATGTCCGCTTTTGACAATACGGCTCCCTTCCCTATTTGCAAGATAAATCTGACTGCATCGTCGATGGACGAGTAAGACATTGAAAATTCTTCTGACGGGATGAGCGAGTTCAGGCTGGGTATGGCGGACGTATGTGGAGCGGAGAGGTCATAAATCAAGCGTTTTTTATTCGATGATTGCTTAGATACCAACCCGATAGGGTTTATGCGCCAGGAATCAAATGGAATGGAAAGGAATGGACCTAAAAGGAACCCTTTTTGGACCTCGGTATGCGGACTGATGCGGGATCCTGCATAGCCGACCTCAAGTTCCGACCTGTCCAGGACTCCTGTGGGAGCGCCACCAGACCTGTGTCGAAGCCTTCCAAGAAACCTGTCAGGAGGAAGGACACCGCCTGTTGGTCGGGGTGGTCCCCAAGAAGTGCGGCCAACAGATCGGTGTTGATGTCGGCTAGTCAGGATTTTGCTTGTTTTTTGGGGCAGCTGGAACGGGGGTGGGCTCTAAAGCAGAAGGAACAGACATGCAGGGCCCTGCATCCGCTGAAGGCACATCCTCCCGAGTTGAAATTGTTGCATACCTGGCTCTGGCCCAGGTATGCAATAGGCCTGCCTAGTCTGTCCAGAGTGGGCTGGCTTTTAGGCGCCCCCGAGGTACTGGGTACCACACGGTCCTGTCCCGGCAAAGCTAGGTTTGGGCACCAGTCTGCGGTGTGGAGGATGGATTGGCACGAATCGCAGGTTGGCGCCCTGAGCCCAGCGAAGTGGCGGCAGAATAGCTCCATGTCCAAATTCGCCCAATTGGTGACGAACTGGAACTGAGCCAGGGCCGCCGCCGCTTTTGCCGAGAAGGATCGGTGGTAGTCATAGAAATTCGACCCTCCGTATTTGTAAGCCAAATCAGCAACGCGGTAGAGATACGTGTCCAATTCTTCCCGCCGCTGCGGTTGAGCAGTGCAAATGATGTCCCGGAATATACTAAAAGCCAGGACGAATTCATTGACTGAAAGCTTGCGGTTCAGCCGCACGTCCTTGGCTCTTAAGACCACTGCTACCTCTCCACAGCTGATGACTTTGTTCTCAGTCACGTCCTGAGCAGCGATCAGAAGCGACGCCAGGTTGACGTCTTTGCCTGCTAAGATCTCTTTCCGTAGGTTCTCCGGAATGAAATGAGACGGGGCCACCGCGGGTGGCGCAGCAGGCGAACAGCTCGCGGAGGAAGTACCTGGGGATGGCTCCTGGGAAGTGGCGGGGACCGCGACGACTGCCGGCTGGCTAGGCAAGGATGACACCCGGGATTCCAATTCTGACATCCTGGACTGCATGGAGGTCATTGATCCCACCAAACTGTCCATGGTCGCCTGTAACTGGGACAGCGCAGACTGAATTGACGGAGGAGATGACTGCTCCCCCAAGCTAGAGGGGTCGGTTCTCAGGAGGCGGTACAGCTCGGCCTTCCTGGCCGAAGCTGGGTGAGCGATGCCCCTCCTACTCAATTCCGCTATGAGCTTAGCGACTGTCCAACGGCGGTATGAAGGACTGCCAGAATGCCCCGATATTGACGAGCCGTGACTCGAGAGATTGTCTTCAATGTCCGAGGCGTGAGACATGGCTTGACCTATCAATAGAAACACATTAAAAGGGGGGAAGCCCTTAACATAAACATATTTATATATTTACGTATTCATTTTTTGAATTGCTTACTGCCCATACCGCAGACCGCTGGGACACCAAGGAACTTGACAGAGACCACACCCGGATCTTCCGAGGAGCGGAATGGGACTGGTGAACCCTACCTGCAAGAAAAACATGACAGCTAACCGTGATCGAGTACGACTGGATGAAGAACAGAAAGGTGCGGGAAACGACCCGGATGGTGGAGGCGGTAGAGGAGGCCTAGCAGGTGACGGCCAAGCTGAGGAAGAGGATGTGACCTTGGGAAGGGAGACCCCGCGGAACCGAAAGAGTAAACTGAGGTGAAGCCCAGAAGCGAAATAGTTACGGAAGAGGTGCCTGCGGTGGGCCGACATGTAAAGGTGAAGCAGCGGTGATACGTGAGAATCGTGACGAGGCCCCTGACTGAAGTTTCCCTACTCGCTGCGAAGCCCCATGTGGTGACATGGCCGACCAGCGAACCCTGGGTGATTCCGGCAGACAACCAGCGGGGGGACCCGAGGAATACCGGCCGGCGACCAGCGACAAGACCCTGCCCGATTGGGGAACAACAATGGGTGGACCCTGAGTGATTCAGGCGACCAACCCTGCGCGATTCGGGTAATGACCCGCGGACGGACCCTGAGCAATTCCGGTAAACTACCAGCGGACGGGCCCTGAGCGATTCAGGCAGACAACCAACGAACGCACCCTGAGCGATTCAGGCAAACAACCAGCAGACGGACCCTGAGCGATTCAGGTAGACAACCAGCAGACGGACCCTGAGCGATTCAGGTAGGCAACCAGCGAACGGACCCTGAGCGATTCAGGTAGATGACCAGCAGACTGACCCTGAGCGATTCGGGCAGACAACCAGCAGACGGACCCTGAGCGATTCAGGCAGACAACCAGCAGACGGACCCTGAGCGATTCAAGCAGACAACCAGCAGACGGACCCTGAGCGATTCAGGCAGACAACCAGCAGACGGACCCTGAGCGATTCAGGTAGACAACCAGCGGACGGACCCTGAGCGATTCAGGTAGACAACCAGCGGACGGACCCTGAGCGATGCAGGTAGACAACCAGCGGACGGACCCTGAGCGATGCAGGTAGACAACCAGCAGACGGACCCTGAGCGATTCAGGTAGACAACCAGCGGACGGACCCTGAGCGATGCAGGTAGACATCCAGCGATCTGACCTTGAGCGATTCAAGTAGACAACCAGCAGACTGACCCTGAGCGATTCAGGCAGACAACCAGCAGACGGACCCTGAGCGACTCAGGTAGACAACCGGCGGACGGACCCTGAGCGGTTCTGAGCAATCCGGAGGACAACCAGCGGACGGACCCTGAGCGATTCAGGTAGACAACCGATTCTGGCCACCGACCAGATGGAGGACCCCGCGCGGGTCAGGCCGTGGCCGGCGGAAGGCCCAGGGCTATTCAGGCGAAACAACCAGGAAGGACCTAGTGCGGCCCGGCGTCGGCTGGCTATCGGGCTTTGTGAGATGCGGGGAGGTGACTAGCGTACCGGACGTGCGTTTTTTTTTTTTTTTTTAATATCTATATGGATATGCTATGCGCATGGGCGCATACAGCATATATGCCTCCGCACGCATACAACCGTGCGTCTACGCATACCCACAAGTATAGATATATACAAATATATATATATTTTTTTTTTAAATCAAGAGGGGAAGTTGACCTGACGTAATATTTATTTATAAACTTAGTTGACTAAATGGGGGAGGGGGAAATAAGGCAGGCGGCGTAGCCCGTTCAGCCAGTGCTCCCGGCCAGGCCTGGCTGGTTGAACGGAGCGGCGGACCCGCCCCGGCCGAGATGGGGAGAGCCGGCTGGATGACGCCGCATGGTGGGGAAGTGAGGGGAGGAGGGGGGGGGTTGAGCAGCGTGCGGCCGAAGCCCGAAACCCAGCCCCTCCCCCTGAGGCACCCGAGACGCCGATGCTAAGCTCCCCGGCCCCTCCGCCGGCCGGGAGACAAAACGAGCGGGCGGAACACATGACCCGCCATGACAACAATCTGCTGCCGCTGCCTGCTACCATGCTCGCCGGCAGGTGCGGGAACCGCGCGCCTGCCCGTGTGGCGGGCATGATGAGTCACGAACCTGGCCCGCTCCCCCGTCCTCCGGCACCAGCTCAGAGGCGCCCGGCGGGGGACGCCCGACCGGTGAGTGAGCCGCTGGGGGGGGGGGCACTTACCCGTCCGACGCGGTAGGGGGGGGGGATTCCGTATACCCGAAGCGTGGAGCAGGACGCCGGAAGACCGCAGGAGAAACACGTGCAGGAAAACGGCCGTCCCTGAAGACAGGTGAGGGAGGTATAAATACCTGCAGCCCCTCCCACAAATGCAGGCTGGACCCAGCCTTCTAACTAATGATGAGGATGTAGTATACATAACTGAGATGATGAGAATGTAGGGTAGATAATATTGATGATTGATATATAGCATCCTAATCATATATATATATATATATTAGTGATGATGAGAATGTAGTTTATATAGCAGTCATTCAAAGTAAATGTATGGTGCAATGGGAAGTGACTTCCCGACAGCTGCCGTGCAGGTATGGAGCGCTGATCAGGCAGGTGAGGAAACTGCACCTTCTTGATCAACAGCAGGGGCCTGGCTGTTCCTGACCGATGCTGGCATAGTAATAAGAACAAATATGGCTTTCAGAAAATGGCAACAGAAAAACAGCGTAAAATTGCAAAAAAAGAAAGAAAAGTTTAAATATTAGGTATCGCCGCATCCGTTATGACCAGCTATGATCTACCCTGTCAGATGAACGTCATAATCAAAAAGTATTATGTACCCCAAAATGGTACCAATGAGACATGAACTCATCCTGCAATGAATGAGCCCCCACACAAAACGATCAGCAGAAAATCAAGAAAATATGCCTCTCAGAAAATGGCAACACAAAAACAGGATTTTTTTCTCCAAAAATGCTTTGTGTAAAGCTGGCAAAATGTAAAAAAAACTATATAAAATTGGTATTTCCTTAATTGTACTGACCAGCAGAAGAAAGATGATGCGGGAAATTTAACAAACTGGTGTAATGTAGAACTGGCTGAGTTGCCCATAGCAAAAAATCTGAATCCACCTTTTTATTGTCCAGAGGAGCTGTGAAAAATGAAAGGTGGAATCTGATTGGTTGCTATGGGCAACTAAGCCAGTTCTACTTTACACCAGTTTGATAAATCTCCACCAATGTATCATTTTTCCCGCACTGTGTTCAACGCAATAACAAAACCCAAAAAAGCAAAGGCAGAGTTGCTGCCTTTTCTTTTTCTGGCTTCTCAAAAAGCGAAATAAAAAGCGATCAAAAAGTTATACAAACCCCAACAAAGAAAAATTATAAAGCTCTGTTGAGAGAAAAATAAAATGTATGGTTGTCAGAAAATTGCTGTAATGGTCTCCAGAGGCTGATCAATAATAACATGGCGCCCGTAAACCATTCCACCAAAATCTGCCCTCCAAAAAGCATATGGCGCTCCTTCTCTTCTGATCACGGCCATGTGCCCAAACAGCAATGTAAGACTACATATGGGGTGTTGCCCTGTTCAGGATAAAAATGCTTAACAAGATTTGGGGTGCTTTTTCTCCTTTTACCCCTTGCTGATATGAAAATTGGGGTGCTTAAGCAGCATTTTATTGGAAGAAATTAAAAATTTTATTTTCACAGCCAAGTGTTTCTAAATTCTATGAAACGCCTGAGCAGTCAAAGTGCTCAGTAAAGTCCATCCCCCTTCAAAATGGGGTCACTCTTTGGGGGTTTCTACCATATGGGTACCATAGATTGCCTTCATAACACCAAAGAACCATTCTAGCAAAATTTGCTATCCAAAAATACTATGGTGTTCCCTTCATTCTGGGCCCTGTCGTGTGCCCATAGAGCAGTTTGTGACCCCATATAGGTTTCTGTAAACTGCAGAATCAGGGTAATAAGTATTAAGGTTTGTTTGGCTTTTAACAATTGCTCTTACAGGAAAAAGATGGATTAAAATATTAAATCTGCAATACAAGTAAAATTTTGAAATGTCGACCCCATTTTCCTTTAGCTCTTGTAAAACATTTAAAGGGTTAACAAAGTTAGTAAAATAAGTTTTGAATAACTTGAGGGGTGTAGTTTCTAAAATGGGGTCATTTAAGGGTGGTTTCTATTACATAAGCCCCACAACATGACTTCATAGCTGAATTGGTTCTTAAAAAAGAAGATTTTGAAAATTTTCTTAAAACTTTTAAAATTGCTTCTAAAATGTTAAGCCTTCTAACGTCTAAAATGGTGTATATATAAGGTGGACATATGGTAAATGTTAATAACTATTTTATGAGGTATCACTATCCATCCTAACAGCAGAGAAATCAAAATTCAGAAGAGATCAAATTTTTCAGAATTTTCAAGTGATGATGAGAATGTAGTGCATTTAAGAGTGAAGATGAGGATGTATGTAGTGTACGGGAGTTGTACTACCCGTCACTACAGAAGGGTCACTTGGATGCTGTCGTTCCTCTCATTTATGGGGAGGCTGGTAAAAGTCCTATTTGTAAAATGTAATGCAATTTATGGTATTTAATTCCCTGTTACTGTGAAATGTGCCATGTGCAGGCCGGCTAGGGATGTAATTCCAGCTCTAGTCACTAGAGGGAGCTAGGTAGCCCTAGTCTATATAAGGCCCAGTCAGGGAAGGAATGCAGCTCAGCTGAGTTCAGTCTACTCCAGGCCATGAGCCTGTGAGGTCTACACCAGGCCCTGGGCCTGGGAAGGAGTGCAGACCCTGGAGTCTGTGAGGGCCACATGTCTCGGGCCTAAGCAAGTCAGCAGAAGTCAAGCAGAGGCAATCCCTATAGCAAGAGGTACTGTAATGTCAGAGGAGGTACACTGCAAACTGGAGATTCAAGGATATAAGCCAGAAGTAGGGCATTGGGGCCTTGAAGAATAATTGCCAGTCAGGACAAGCCAGGAAGAAAGTAAGGTTCACCTGCAATTCAAAGTCCTGTTATTTAACCCTCTGTTTACCTTGCTGGATATAAGCCTGCTGTAATTGCGACTGTACCAAAGCCTATTGTCTGCAACAAGAACTGTTTTAAGAGAGTGCCTTCTGTATTACCACTGTTTCAGTAAAGTTGGAATTCTGTTTCAAGCTACAAGTCTGCACCTCTATTATTCCTACTATAAATACGGTGTGCCACCGTTTACTGGCACTGGCGTCACGACACATCAGGGACTTAGCCAGAGGCACGTTAAACTACAACACCAAGGGCACCTCACATTCCACCTGGCTGTGTCCCTCAAGAACCCAGAGAGTGCCCCAGAGGAACCGCGTGCCGGCCTCTCCATCACTGGCATTCCCCAGGTTAGTCACACACATTGCTCTGACTTGGGGATGCTACATTTAGTATATATAACAGTGATGATGAGGATGTAGTATCAGGGGTGTGGAATTCCTATCGCCCGACGCCCGGGACATGCAGTTCCAGGCGCCGGGCAGGTAGTTTGGGCAGGTAGCTTAGCCCTGCGGGCAAGTAGCAGGGCTAGGGTGGCGCCGGATTCTCCTCTTATACACAGCCCGGCAGCACGTCCGGGCTGCTTACCGCTGTGTGAACATCGCTCCTGTGCAGGCCGGAAGTCGGGATCAGAGATCGGAGGAGTGCACCGCGGCACGGAAGTCAGCGGGCAGAAGCGCGAGTCAGGCAGTCAGCGGCTGAACCAGTAGTGGGAGCTCCTGTCTCCTCACATGGTGGCAGCCAGTGTCCTGAAAGATAGCCCAGCAGGTAGTGTGTGGTGACTCCCCTGGGTGAGCTGCCGGGTCGCCTGGGCGGGGGTCTCGGGGGTGAACTGCCCCATTATGGCATATACATTAAAGGGATTCACTGCCCCAGTATGCAATATAGTATATACTATACTGGGGCAGTGAATCACTTTAATGTACATGACATACTGGGGCAGTGAATCCCTTTAATGTACATGCCATACTGCGGCAGTGAATCCCTTTAATGTATATATTATACATTAAAGGGATTCACTGCCCCAGTATGGCGTGGCTGCCCCATACAGTAGAACGTTTCCTTGTGGCCCCCGCCCGATACAGTAGAACGTCACCTTGTGGCCCCCACCCCCATACAGTAGAGCGTCTCCTTGTGGCCCCCGCCCCATACAGTAGAACGTCTCCTTGTGGCCCCCGCCCCCATACAGTAGAACGTCTCCTTGTGGCCCCCGCCCCAAACAGTAGAACATTTCCTTGTGGCCACCGCCTCCATACAGTAGAAAGTCTCCTTGTGGCCCCCGCCCCCATACAGTAGAACGCCTCCTTGTGGCCCCCGCCCCATACAGTAGAACATCTCCTTGTGGCCCCCGTCCCCATACAGTAGAAAGTCTCCTTGTGGCCCCCGCCCCCATACAGTAGAACGTCTCCTTGTGGCCCCTGCCCCCATACAGTAGAACATCTCCTTGTGGCCCCCGCCCCCATACAGTAGAAAGTCTCCTTGTGGCCCCTGCCCCCATACAGTAGAACATCTCCTTGAGGCCCCCACCCCCATACAGTAGAAGTTCAGGACAAGTAGATTGAGCCCCCACTTTAGTCCTTCGACAAGTAGTTTTTTTAAATTTCCACACCCCTGAGTATGTATAACAGTGATGATGAGGATGTAGTGTACATAATAGAGAAGATGAGGATGTAGTGTACATAATAGAGAAGATGAGGATACAGTATATATAATGGTGATGATGAGGATGTAGTATATATGACAGTGATGATGAGGATGTAGTATATATGACAGTGATGATGAGGATGTAGTATATATGACAGTGATGATGAGGATGTAGTGTACATAATAGTGAAGATGAGGATGCAGTATATATAATGGTGATGATGAGGATGTAGTATATATGACAGTGATGATGAGGATGTAGTATATAAAATAGTGATGATGAGGATGTAGTATATATAATAGTGATGATGAGGATGTAGTATATAAAATAGTGATGATGAGGATGTAGTATATATAATAGTGATGATGAGGATGTAGTATATAAAATAGTGATGATGAGGATGTAGTATATATAATAGTGATGATGAGGATGTAGTATATATAATGGTGATTATAAGGATGTAGTATATATAATGGTGATTATAAGGATGTAGTATATATAATAGTGATGATGAGGATGTAGTATATATAATAGTGATGATGAGGATGTAGTATATATAATAGTGATGATGAGGATGTAGTATATATAATGGTGATTATGAGGATGTAGTATATATAATGGTGATGATGAGGATGTAGTATATAAAATAGTGATGATGAGGATGTAGTATATATAATAGTGATGATAAGGATGTAGTATATATAATAGTGATGATGAGGATGTAGTATATAAAATAGTGATGATGAGGATGTAGTATATATAACAGTGATGATGAAGATGTAGTATATATAATAGTGATGATGAGGATGTAGTATATATAATAGTGATGATGAGGATGTAGTATATATAATAGTGATGATGAGGATGTAGTATATATAATAGTGATGATGAGGATGTAGTATATATAATAGTGATGATGAGGATGTAGTATATATAATAGTGATGATGAGGATGTAGTATATAAAATAGTGATGATGAGGATGTAGTATATATAATAGTGATGATGAGGATGTAGTATATATAATAGTGATGATGAGGATGTAGTATATATAATAGTGATGATGAGGATGTAGTATATAAAATAGTGATTATAAGGATGTATTGTATATAATAGTGATGATGAGGATGTAGTATATATAATAGTGATGATGAGGATGTAGTATAATAGTGATGATGAGGATGTAGTATATAATAGTGATGATGAGATGTATTGATTGATGGATGTAGTATATATAATAGTGATGATGAGGATGTAGTATATATAATAGTGATGATGAGGATGTAGTATATATAATAGTGATGATGAGGATGTAGTATATATAATAGTGATGATGAGGATGTAGTATATATAATAGTGATGATGAGGATGTAGTATATAATAATAGTGATGATGAGGATGTAGTATATATAATAGTGATGATGAGGATGTAGTATATATAATAGTGATGATAAGGATGTATTGTATATAAAATAGTGATGATGAGGATGTAGTATATATAATAGTGATGATGAGGATGTAGTATATATAATAGTGATGATGAGGATGTAGTATATATAATAGTGATGATAAGGATGTAGTATATATAATAGTGATGATGAGGATGTAGTATATATAATAGTGATGATGAGGATGTATTGTATATAATGGTGATGATGATGATGTAGATATATAACAGTGATGATGAGGATGTAGTATATATAATAGTGATGATGAGGATGTAGTATATATAATAGTGATGATGAGGATGTAGTATATATAATAGTGATGATGAGGATGTAGTATATATAATAGTGATGATGAGGATGTAGTATATATAATAGTGATGATGAGGATGTAGTATATATAATAGTGATGATGAGGATGTAGTATATATAATAGTGATGATGAGGATGTAGTATATATAATAGTGATGATGAGGATGTAGTATATAAAATAGTGATGATGAGGATGTAGTATATATAATAGTGATGATGAGGATGTAGTATATATAATAGTGATGATGAGGATGTAGTATATAAAATAGTGATGATGAGGATATAGTATATATAACAGTGATGATGAGGATGTAGTATATATAATAGTGATGATGAGGATGTAGTATATATAATAGTGATGATGAGGATGTAGTATATATAATGGTGATTATAAGGATGTATTGTATATAATAGTGATGATGAGGATGTAGTATATATTACAGTGATGATGAGGATGTAGTATATATAATAGTGATGATAAGGATGTAGTATATATAATAGTGATGATGAGGATGTAGTATATATAATAGTGATGATGAGGATGTATTGTATATAACTGTGATGATGATGTAATATATAACAGTGATGCTAGGGTGTAGTATATATAATAGTGATGATGAGGATGTAGTGCATATAATGGTGATGACGAGGATGTAGTATATATAATAGTGATGATGAGGATGTTATATATAATAGTGATGATGGGGATGCAGTATATATAATGGTGATGATGAGGATGTAGTATATATAATAGTGATGATGAGGATGTAGTATATAAAATAGTGATGATGAGGATGTAGTATATATAATAGTGATGATGAGGATGTATTGTATATAATAGTGATGATGGGGATGTAGCATATATAATAGTGATGATGAGGATGTAGTATATATAATGGTGATGATGAGGATGTAGTATATATAATAGTGATGATGGGGATGTAGCATATATGACAGTGATGATGAGGATGCAGTATATATAACAGTGATGATGAGGATGTAGTATATATAATAGTGATGATGAGGATGTAGTATATATAATAGTGATGATGAGGGATGTAGTATATATAATAGTGATGATGAGGATGTAGTATATATAATAGTGATGATGAGATGTAGCATATATAATAGTGATGATGAGGATGTAGTATATATAATAGTGATGATGAGGATGTAGTATATATAATAGTGATGATGAGGATGTAGTATATATAATAGTGATGATGAGATGTAGTATATATAATAGTGATTATGAGGATGTAGTATATATAATAATGATGATGAGGATGTATTGTACATAATAGTGAAGATGAGGATGTAGTATATATAATAGTGATGATGGGGATGCAGTATATATAATAGTGATGATGAGGATGTAGTATATATAATAGTGATGATGAGGATGTAGTATATATAATAGTGATGATGAGGATGCAGTATATATAACAGTGATGATGAGGATGTAGTATATATAACAGTGATGATGAGGATGTAGTATATATAATAGTGATGATGAGGATGTAGTATATATAATAGTGATGATGAGGATGTAGTATATATAATAGTGATGATGAGGATGTAGTATATATAACAGTGATGATGAGGATGTAGTATATATAATAGTGATGATGAGGATGTAGTATATATGACAGTGATGATGAGGATGTAGTGTATATAATAGTGATGATGAGGATGTAGTGTATATAATAGTGATGATGAGGATGTAGTATATATAATAGTGATGATGAGGATGTAGTATATATAATAGTGATGATGAGGATGTAGTATATAAAATAGTGATGATGAGGATGTAGTATATATAATAGTGATGATGAAGATGTAGTATATATAATAGTGATGATGAGGATGTAGTATATAAAATAGTGATGATGAGGATGTAGTATATAAAATAGTGATGATGAGGATGTAGTATATATAATAGTGATGATGAAGATGTAGTATATATAATAGTGATGATGAGGATGTAGTATATAAAATAGTGATTATAAGGATGTATTGTATATAATAGTGATGATGAGGATGTAGTATATATAATAGTGATGATGAGGATGTATTGTATATAACTGTGATGATGATGTAATATATAACAGTGATGCTAGGGGTGTAGTATATATAATAGTGATGATGAGGATGTAGTGCATATAATGGTGATGATGAGGATGTAGTGCATATAATGGTGATGATGAGGATGTAGTATATATAATAATGATGATGAGGATGTAGTATATATAATAGTGATGACGAGGATGTAGTATATATAATAGTGATGATGAGGATGTTATATATAATAGTGATGATGGGGATGTAGTATATATAATAGTGATGATGAGGATGTAGTATATATAATAGTGATGATGAGGATGTAGTATATAAAATAGTGATGATGAGGATGTAGTATATATAATAGTGATGATGAGGATGTAGTATATATAATAGTGATGATGAGGATGTAGTATATAAAATAGTGATGATGAGGATGTAGTATATATAATAGTGATGATGAGGATGTAGTATATATAATAGTGATGATGAGGATGTAGTATATAAAATAGTGATGATGAGGATATAGTATATATAACAGTGATGATGAGGATGTAGTATATATAATAGTGATGATGAGGATGTAGTATATATAATAGTGATGATGAGGATGTAGTATATATAATAGTGATTATAAGGATGTATTGTATATAATAGTGATGATGAGGATGTAGTATATATTACAGTGATGATGAGGATGTAGTATATATAATAGTGATGATAAGGATGTAGTATATATAATAGTGATGATGAGGATGTAGTATATATAATAGTGATGATGAGGATGTATTGTATATAACTGTGATGATGATGTAATATATAACAGTGATGCTAGGAGTGTAGTATATATAATAGTGATGATGAGGATGTAGTGCATATAATGGTGATGACGAGGATGTAGTATATATAATAGTGATGATGAGGATGTTATATATAATAGTGATGATGGGGATGCAGTATATACAATGGTGATGATGAGGATGTAGTATATATAATAGTGATGATGAGGATGTAGTATATAAAATAGTGATGATGAGGATGTAGTATATATAATAGTGATGATGAGGATGTATTGTATATAATAGTGATGATGGGGATGTAGTATATATAATAGATGATGAGGATGCAGTATATATAATGGTGATGATGAGGATGTAGTATATATAATAGTGATGATGGGGATGTAGTATATATGACAGTGATGATGAGGATGCAGTATATATAATAGTGATGATGAGGATGTAGTATATATAATAGTGATGATGAGGATGTAGTATATATAATAGTGATGATGGGGATGTAGTATATATAATAGTGATGATGAGGATGTAGTATATATGACAGTGATGATGAGGATGTAGTATATATAATAGTGATGATGAGGATGTAGTATATAAAATAGTGATTATGAGGATGTAGTATATATAATAATGATGATGAGGATGTATTGTACATAATAGTGAAGATGAGGATGTAGTATATATAATAGTGATGATGGGGATGCAGTATATATAATAGTGATGATGAGGATGTAGTATATATAATAGTGATGATGAGGATGTAGTATATATAATGGTGATGAGGAGGATGCAGTATATATAACAGTGATGATGAGGATATAGTATATATAACAGTGATGATGGAGATGTAGTATATATAATAGTGATGATGAGGATGTAGTATATATAATAGTGATGATGAGGATGTAGTATATATAATAGTGATGATGAGGATGTAGTATATATAACAGTGATGATGAGGATGTAGTATATATAACAGTGATGATGAGGATGTAGTATATATAATAGTGATGATGAGGATGTAGAATATATGACAGTGATGATGAGGATGTAGTGTATGTAATAGTGATGATGAGGATGTAGTGTATATAATAGTGAAGATGAGGATGTAGTATATATAACAGTGATGATGAGGATGTAGTATATATAATATTGATGATGAGGATGTAGTATATATGACAGTGATGATGAGGATGTAGAATATATAATAGTGATGATGAGGATGTAGTATATAAAATAGTGATTATAAGGATGTATTGTATATAATAGTGATGATGAGGATGTAGTATATATAATAGTGATGATGAGGATGTATTGTATATAACTGTGATGATGATGTAATATATAACAGTGATGCTAGGGGTGTAGTATATATAATAGTGATGATGAGGATGTAGTGCATATAATGGTGATGATGAGGATGTAGTATATATAATAATGATGATGAGGATGTAGTATATATAATAGTGATGACGAGGATGTAGTATATATAATAGTGATGATGAGGATGTTATATATAATAGTGATGATGGGGATGTAGTATATATAATAGTGATGATGAGGATGTAGTATATATAATAGTGATGATGAGGATGTAGTATATAAAATAGTGATGATGAGGATGTAGTATATATAATAGTGATGATGAGGATGTAGTATATATAATAGTGATGATGAGGATGTAGTATATATAATAGTGATGATGAGGATGTAGTATATATAATAGTGATGATGAGGATGTAGTATATATAATAGTGATGATGAGGATGTAGTATATAAAATAGTGATGATGAGGATATAGTATATATAACAGTGATGATGAGGATGTAGTATATATAATAGTGATGATGAGGATGTAGTATATATAATAGTGATGATGAGGATGTAGTATATATAATAGTGATTATAAGGATGTATTGTATATAATAGTGATGATGAGGATGTAGTATATATTACAGTGATGATGAGGATGTAGTATATATAATAGTGATGATAAGGATGTAGTATATATAATAGTGATGATGAGGATGTAGTATATATAATAGTGATGATGAGGATGTATTGTATATAACTGTGATGATGATGTAATATATAACAGTGATGCTAGGGGTGTAGTATATATAATAGTGATGATGAGGATGTAGTGCATATAATGGTGATGACGAGGATGTAGTATATATAATAGTGATGATGAGGATGTTATATATAATAGTGATGATGGGGATGCAGTATATATAATGGTGATGATGAGGATGTAGTATATATAATAGTGATGATGAGGATGTAGTATATAAAATAGTGATGATGAGGATGTAGTATATATAATAGTGATGATGAGGATGTATTGTATATAATAGTGATGATGGGGATGTAGTATATATAATAGTGATGATGAGGATGCAGTATATATAATGGTGATGATGAGGATGTAGTATATATAATAGTGATGATGGGGATGTAGTATATATGACAGTGATGATGAGGATGCAGTATATATAATAGTGATGATGAGGATGTAGTATATATAATAGTGATGATGAGGATGTAGTATATATAATAGTGATGATGGGGATGTAGTATATATAATAGTGATGATGAGGATGTAGTATATATGACAGTGATGATGAGGATGTAGTATATATAATGGTGATGATGAGGATGTAGTATATATAATAGTGATTATGAGGATGTAGTATATATAATAATGATGATGAGGATGTATTGTACATAATAGTGAAGATGAGGATGTAGTATATATAATAGTGATGATGGGGATGCAGTATATATAATAGTGATGATGAGGATGTAGTATATATAATAGTGATGATGAGGATGTAGTATATATAATGGTGATGAGGAGGATGCAGTTTATATAACAGTGATGATGAGGATATAGTATATATAACAGTGATGATGGGGATGTAGTATATATAATAGTGATGATGAGGATGTAGTATATATAATAGTGATGATGGGGATGTAGTATATATAATAGTGATGATGAGGATGTAGTATATATAACAGTGATGATGAGGATGTAGTATATATAACAGTGATGATGAGGATGTAGTATATATAATAGTGATGATGAGGATGTAGAATATATGACAGTGATGATGAGGATGTAGTGTATGTAATAGTGATGATGAGGATGTAGTGTATATAATAGTGAAGATGAGGATGTAGTATATATAACAGTGATGATGAGGATGTAGTATATATAATATTGATGATGAGGATGTAGTATATATGACAGTGATGATGAGGATGTAGAATATATGACAGTGATGATGAGGATGTAGTGTATATAATGGTGATGAAGAGGATGTAGTATATATAATAGTGATGATGGGGATGTAATGTAAGTAGTAGTGATGAGTAATGGACATGTATGGTAGTGATGATGAGACTGTAGTGTGTAATATAGTAATGATGAAGATGTAGTTGACAGGGTGGTCCTGTGTTGAAGAGGGGGCGGAGCTATGGGTGGAGGAAATGAGTACTATGCTGTGATTGGTCAGGGAGGAGTTTCCCACAATGCTCCAGCTCTCTCCCCCCATGGATGCTGCAGCAGCGCCTCCTCCATTTGCAGCGCCTGGGAGCGGAGCGGTGACTGCGCCCGGGACCCCCCGCTCAGCCCCCGGGCCGGCACAGACATGAACCCGCCGCTCGACGGAGCTCAGAGCCGGGACAACGGCTGCCGGGGAGCCGAGGGAGGACAGGACGCGACTGGGGAATCCGCTATGCAGGAGCCGGGGAACGGGCACAGGGAGGAGTCCGTGGAGGAGAAGCTCCGGAACCTGACCTTCCGGAAACAGGTGTCCTACAGGTGAGGGGGGCAGTGTGACACTGGTTGTACTGGGGAAGGAGACAATGTGACACTGGTTGTACAGGTGAGGGGGGCAGTATGACACTGGTTGTACAGGTGAGGGGAGCAGTGTGACACTGGTTGTACTGGGGAAGGAGACAATGTGACACTGGTTGTACTGGGGAAGGAGACAGTATGACACTGGTTGTACAGGTGAGGGGGCAGTATGACACTGGTTGTACAGGTGAGGGGAGCAGTGTGACACTGGTTGTACTGGGGAAGGAGACAGTGTGACACTGGTTGTACAGGTGAGGGGGGCAGTATGACACTGGTTGTACAGGTGAGGGGAGCAGTGTGACACTGGTTGTACTGGGGAAGGAGACAGTGTGACACTGGTTGCACTGGGGAAGGAGACAATGTGACACTGGTTGTACAGGTGAGGGGGGCAGTATGACACTGGTTGTACAGGTGAGGGGAGCAGTGTGACACTGGTTGTACTGGGGAAGGAGACAGTGTGACACTGGTTGTACAGGTGAGGGGGGCAGTATGACACTGGTTGTACAGGTGAGGGGAGCAGTGTGACACTGGTTGTACTGGGGAAGGAGACAGTGTGACACTGGTTGCACTGGGGAAGGAGACAGTGTGACACTGGTTGTACCGGGGAAGGAGACAATGTGACACTGGTTGTACAGGTGAGGGGGGCAGTATGACACTGGTTGTACTGGGGAAGAAGACAGTGTGACACTGGTTGTACTGGGGAAGGAGACAGTGTGACACTGGTTGTACCGGGGAAGGAGACAATGTGACACTGGTTGTACAGGTGAGGGGGGCAGTATGACACTGGTTGTACTGGGGAAGAAGACAGTGTGACACTGGTTGTACTGGGGAAGGAGACAGTGTGACACTGGTTGTACAGGTGAGGGGGGCAGTGTGACACTGGTTGTACAGGTGAGGGGGGCAGTGTGACACTGGTTGTACTGGGGAAGGAGACAGTGTGACACTGGTTGTACTGGGGAAGGAGACAGTGTGACACTGGTTGTACCGGGGAAGGAGACAGTGTGACACTGGTTGTACAGGTGAGGGGGGCAGTATGACACTGGTTGTACTGGTGAGGGAGGCAGTGTGACACTGGTTGTACTGGGGAAGGAGACAGTGTGACACTGGTTGTACAGGTGAGGGGGGCAGTGTGACACTGGTTGTACAGGTGAGGGGGGCAGTGTGACACTGGTTGTACAGGTGAGGGGGGCAGTGTGACACTGGTTGTACAGGTGAGGGGGGCAGTGTGACACTGGTTGTACAGGTGAGGGGGGCAGTATGACACTGGTTGTACAGGTGAGGGGAGCAGTTTGACACTGGTTGTACAGGTGAGGGGGGCAGTGTGACACTGGTTGTACTGGTGAGGGGGACAGTGTGACACTGGATGTACAGGTGATTGGGACAGTGTGACACTGATTGTACACGTGAGGGGGGCAGTGTGACACTGGTTGTGCTGGTGAGGGAGACAGTGTGACACTGGTTGTACTGGTGAGGGAGACAGTGTGACACTGGTTGTACTGGTGAGGGAGACAGTGTGACACTGGTTGTACTGGTGAGGGGGGCAGTGTGACACTGGTTGTACTGGTGAGGGGGGCAGTGTGACACTGGTTGTACTGGTGAGGGAGACAGTGTGACACTGGTTGTACTGGTGAGGGGGGCAGTGTGACACTGGATGTTCAAGTGAGGCGGCAGTGTGACACTGGATGTACAGGTGAGGGGTGGCAATGTCACACTGGATGTACAGGTGATCGTGACAGTGTGACACTGGATGTACAGGTGAGGGGGGGGGGGCAGTGTGACACTGGTTGTACAGGTGAGGGGGGGCAGTGTAAACACTGGATGTACTGGTGAGGGGGGGCAGTGTGACACTGGATGTACAGGTGAGGGGGACAGTGTGACACTGAATGTACTGGTGAGGGGAAAAGTGTAACACTAGATGTACTGGTGAGCGGGGCAGTGTGACTCTGGATGTACAGGTGAGGGGGGGCAGCGTGACCATAGATGTACAGGTGAAGGGGACAGTGTGATACTGGATGTACAGGTGAGGGGGACAATGTGACGCTGGATGCACAGGTGATTAGGACCTTGGGACAATGAATGTACAGGTGAGGGGGGCAATGTGACACTGGATGTACAGGTGAGGGGGGCAATGTGACACTGGATGTACAGGTGAGGGGGCAGTGTGACACAGGTTGTACAGGTGAGGGGGACAGTGTGACATGTACAGGTGAGGTTTTAGTGTGACACAGGTTGTACAGGTGAGGGGGACAGTGTGATGCTGGATGTACAGGTGAGGTGATAATGTGACACAAGTTGTACAGGTGAGGGGGACAGTGTAACGCTAGATGTACAGGTGATTGGGACTGTGTGACACTGAATGTACAGGTGAGGGGACAGTGTAACGCTGGATGTACAGGTGATTGGGACTGTGTGACACTGAATGTACAGGTGAGGGGACAGTGTAACATTGGATGTACAGGTGAGGGGACAGTGTAACGCTAGATGTACAGGTGATTGGGACTGTGTGACACTGGATGTACAGGTGAGGGGGGGCAGTGTGCCTATACATGTACAGGTGAGGGGGGCAGTGTGACACTGGATGTACAGGTGAGGGGGCAGTGTGACACTGGATGTACAGGTGAGGGGGACAGTGTGACATGTACAGGTGAGGTTATAGTGTGACACAGGTTGTACAGGTAGGTTATAGTGTGACACAGGTTGTACAGGTAGGTTATAGTGTGACACAGGTTGTACAGGTGAGGTTATAGTGTGACACAGGTTGTACAGGTAGGTTATAGTGTGACACAGGATGTACAGGTGAGGGGGACAGTGTGACACTAGATGTACAGGTGAGGGGGACAGTGTGACATGTACAGGTGAGGTTATATTGTGACACAGGTTGTACAGGAGAGGTTATAGTGTGACACAGGTTGTACAGGTGAGGGGGACAGTGTGACACTAGATGTACAGGTGAGGGGAACAGTGTGACATGTACAGGTGAGGTTATAGTGTGACACAGGTTGTACAGGTGAGGTTATAGTGTGACACAGGTTGTACAGGTAGGTTATAGTGTGACACAGGTTGTACAGGAGAGGTTATAGTGTGACACAGGTTGTACAGGTGAGGTTATAGTGTGACACAGGTTGTACAGGAGAGGTTATAGTGTGACACAGGTTGTACAGGTGAGGGGGACAGTGTGACACAAGATGTACAGGTGGGGGGGGACAGTGTGACATGTACAGGTGAGGTTATAGTGTGACACAGGTTGTACAGGTGAGGTTATAGTGTGACACAGGTTGTACAGGTAGGTTATAGTGTGACACAGGTTGTACAGGTAGGTTATAGTGTGACACAGGTTGTACAGGTAGGTTATAGTGTGACACAGGTTGTACAGGTGAGGTTATAGTGTGACACAGGATGTACAGGTGAGGTTATAGTGTGACACAGGTTGTACAGGTAGGTTATAGTGTGACACAGGATGTACAGGTGGGGGGGACAGTGTGACACTGGATATTCAGTTGAGGCGGCATTGTGACACTTGATGTACAGGTAAGATGGACAATGTGATGCTGGAGGAACAAGTAGGGGGACACTTTGTATGTAATTATTGGGTGCTCTTTGTACACTGCAGTTCAGTGCCTTCTGGTACATTATTTGGTTCTTTGTGGTTTTTCCCACCTTTTGGTTGCTGTGGACATTTTGTTTCTGCTTTTACTCATGCCTTCTTAATAAATGTACGGTAATTTGGATAGCTATGTTTTTTCCATTTAGAAAGACCCCACTTGTGCAGCCTCTTCTCCATTGCTGTCTAGTCCTTACACCATTTGTGCCCAAGATGGAGGGGGTGCTGCAGCACTGTCGTTACAGTGCAACTGCCATAACAAAATGCACTTTAGATAGAAGGTGGAATTTCAAGGCTGCATTTTCAGTGAATGAGTTTTGGCCCACAGCCCCCACTGCTTTGAATAGAGCCCTTTTCTATCTCTTTAGGTCCCTGATTCTAGGCTGATTCATTTCTTAATATATCTCTACAGATATCATGGAAATCCCCTTCATAGACATAGATTGTAACATTTTGACAGCCTGTATCTGCCACTAGGGGGAGTGTAGGAGCTTACTGAAGACAAAGTTATTATTTTCAATGGGAGCTATATAAATTATTTCACTGTGAGTCCTAGAATCACTGTTCCTTTTAGGTGAACCTTATGATGTCTATGTTTACTACCCACCAATTTTTGATGCTTAGACTTTTAGACCATTTTACTCTAGATTTACATAGCTGTCTGCCCGTACTAAAGAAGTGTGAAAAATGACCCCCTAGCACCAGTATTAGGGTCCATTCACACGTCCACAAAATGGGTCCGCATCCGTTCCGCAATTTTACGGAATGGGTGCGGACCCATTCATTTCCAATGGGGACTTAAAAGATGCAAACAGCACCCTATGTGCTATCAGCATTTCCGGATCCGCGCTTCTGTTTCCGCAACAAAATAGAACATGTCCTATTTTTGTCCGCAATTGCGGACAAGATTAGGCATTTTCTATTATAGTGCCGGCAATGTGCAGTCCGCAAATTGCGAAACGCACTTTATCGGTGTCCATGTATTGCAGATCCGCAAAACACTTACAGACGTTTGAATGGACCCTTAGTCCGTGAACGGTGAATCATTCCCTTCATTTTCAACTGTTTCTTAATAAACTTTCTGCTGCTAGGAAAGCTGGGTGACTACTAATATAACGGGGGGGGGGGGGGGGGTTGTCACCCAGTTTTCTCAGACTACTGAAAAGCAGATTTACCTCTTTACATAGTGGCCCTCTGCCCGACCTATATGACCCCATAAGTGGGTGGATTTCAATAAAAGCCGGGTGGCAAACCTCATGGGTCTGTAAAGGTTGTCATCCAGCTTTCCCAGGCACTGATAACAGAATCTGTACAGGAGGACGGCATAGGGGTTGTTCTCTACTGTGGCTTTTTGTGATTTTGGGGAGATTTTTCACATTGGTTAGAATTTAATTCAGCTTAAAACTAGACCAGGAAGGAGATGCGTCCATGCAGGGTGATCGATGTGGTGTGTCTTCCTTACACCACCCCTTACTTTGGAGCAATAATTTGGCGCATTTTAAGACTCCTACAACGCATGCCCCCTTTCCTAGACACTCAAAAGTGCCGTGTAAATTGGTCCCACAGCAAACTAGACACAATTTTGGAGTAAAATACATAGATAAAGGTGGACTAAAGTGTCTGAAGCACATAACCTGGCGCAAGGCATGTGCGGCAGTACAGTGAGGCCGGACTGGCGCATTTCAAATCTCCCCTATTGTATGTGGCAGTTCAGATGCATGGAGCGATTTGTCGTAAAATTGAGATGAGTATTTGGCCCGGTTCCTAATGGAAGCAGTTACAGACTTATTGTCTGGTGTTAATGAGTTGGATAATTGTATTGACGATTCTTTTCTCTCCGTTGTTGGCGTCTGAAGAGACTGACATTTTCGATTTCTCGGCGGTGGACGGCCTCGCTTTATTATACAATTTCTTATTTGTACAAACGGCTCAATGTCCTTGAGTGCTCTGAGGAGTATTTAAAAGGGAAGAAGGTGTTTGCATTGCTCACGTCCAGGGTGTGGGTCGTGTGGGCATGCCTGCCTTGCCGCTTTCCAAAGAGAGCACCAGGGTGACAGAGGCAGACGTGGCATTCACAATTGTTACTACCGTCCAGGAAAATGACTCGTACGTCGGGAAAAGACAATGTCTGTGTGTATATATACAGTCGAAACCAGAAGTTTACATACACTATATAAAAAGACACATATGCATGTTTTTCTCAACACCTGACATGAAATCAGAATAAACCTTTCCTGTTTTTGGTCAATTAGGATTACCATAATTATTATTATTTGCCAAATGCCAGAATAATGAGAGAGAGAAGGTTTTAAGGCATTTTTATTACTTTCTGCAATGTCAAAAGTTTACATACACTAAGATTACTATGCCTTTAAACAATTCTGGACTGCCCATGTGATGATGTCATGTGTGTGGAAGCTTCTGAGTTAATTAGAGACACCTGTGGATGTATGTAAAGGCACACCTGAGACACACTGGATCTTTGTGTAGCATCATGGGAAAGTCTAAAGAAATCAGCCAAGATATCAGGAAGACAATTGGGGACTTGCACAAGTCTGGCTCAACCTTGGGTGCAATTTCAAGATACCTGAAGGTGCCTCGTTCCTCTATACTAGGGATGGCCAACCTGCGGCTCTCTAGCTGTTGTAAAACTATGGTTCCTACCATGCCTGCTGTAGGCTGATAGCTGTAGGCAGTCTAGGCATGGTGGGAGTTGTAGTTTTGCAACAGCTGGAGAGCTGGAGGTTGGCCATCCCTGATCTATGCAAACAATTATACACAAGTACAAACAAGATGGGAATGTCCAGCCATCATACCGCTCAGGAAGGAGACGGGTTCTGTGTCCCAGAGATGAACGTGCTTTGGTCTGACATGTGGATATCAACACAAGAACGAAAGCAAAAGACCGTGTGAAGATGATGGCGGAAGCTGGTAAGATTGTGTCTAATATTCGCAGTGAAACAAGTACTGTATCAACATGAGCTGAAAGGCCACTCTGCCAGGAAGGAGCCACTTTACAAACGAAACATAAAAAAGCCAGGAACAAAGACCTACATTTTTGGAGACATGTCCTGTGGTCTGACGAAACTAAAATTGAACTTTTTGGCCATAATGACCATCGTTACATTTTGGGGGAAAAAGGAGAAGCTTGAAAGCCTAATAACACCATCCCAACTGTGAAACACAGGGTTGGCAGCATCATGTTGTGGGGTTGTTTTGCTGCAGGAGCGACTGGTACACTTCACAATATTCAGTAGATGGCCTCATGAGGAAAGAAGATTATGTGAAAATACTGAAGCAACAGCTCAAGACATCAGCCAGCAAGTTAAAGCTTGGGTGAAAATGGGTCGTCCAAATGGACAATGACCCGAAGCATACTGCCAAACTGGTTACAAATTGGCTTAAGGATAGCAAGGTCAATGTTTTGGAGTGGCCATCACAAAGCCCTGATCTCAGTCCTATTGAAAATGTATGGGCAAAGCTGAAAAGGTAGGTGTGAGCAAGGCGACCAACAAACATGGCTCAGTTATACTAGTTTTGTCAGGAGGAATGGGCCCAAATTCCGACCAACTATTGTGAGAAGCTTGTAGAAGGATATCCAAAACGTTTGACCCAAGTCATACAGTTTAAGGGCAATGGTACCAAATATTAATGAAATGTATGTAATCTTTTGACTTTTCAGAAAGTAATAACAATGCCTTCAAACCTTCTCTCTCATTATTCTGGCATTTGGCAAATAATAATAATTATGGTAATCCTAATTGACCAAAAACAGGAAAGGTTTATTCTGATTTCATGTCAGATATAGAGAAAAACATGCATATATGTATTTTTATATAATGTATGTAAACTTCTGGTTTCAACTGTATATGTAGGATGGACAGCCAGGTGACCAAAAACAGCCTGCCACAGCCTCCAAAATGGCTGCCTGTACCTGCAGTTTCCTGGATTGGCTGTAACAGAAGGAAAAGCAGCTCCGGAGCACAAACTGCTGCTGGAGCTTGAGCAGGCTTCTTAATGGAAGTAATTTGGTTAGCCCTCTCTATGGAGAGGGGCCCCACACGTGCAGCTGCCTCTCCATTGGTGTCCAGTATTAAGGTGGGTGTGCGGAGGGGGTTTTGGGAATCTTGTTACAGGTGTAAGCAGTGGACATGACATGAATGGGCCCTGGAGCTGTGAGTGACCTGGATATGGCAATCTATTGGAAAAAACCAACAAGATGGTGTCACGCGCTCCTCGTATCTTAAAGGGGGTTTCCGAGTGTTTAATGAATAGGTCCAACCTCACCAAGCACAGCACCGTACATTGTATAGTAGTTGTGCCTGGTATCGCAGCTCAGCCCCATTTACTGGTATGGGACTGAGCTGTGCATAGGCCATGTGACCGATGTACGTGACGTCACTGGCCAAGGAAGAGGCTGCAGACCCCCACTGAGGATAGGTCGTCAGTATTAAACACTTATAAATACCCTTTAAGCTTCAGTAACTGAGTATTCCCCGAGTCCCCCATACTCATTGATGCCCGGTGCGGCCCAGCGCCTTCTTCAGTGGGGAGAGGAGAAAGCCGCTGCTAGACATCTCTGATGGGGACTTATGTCCCGAAAGAACAAAAGAATCAGGCATGAACTTCAGGACACGGTGGGAGTTGTAGTCTTGCAACAGCTGGAGAGCCACAGGTTGGGGGAGTCTAATTTCTATGGGGGCCGTTACGCTTCCATTAGAGGTCATTTACAGCCAGCGCAATGCAGCATCAGCTTCTTTCATAAAACATTACATTTGTTCTGAACGGCAACTTTCTAGTAAACGTTTGGGGTCATTTATCAAACTGGTGTAAAGTAGAACTGGCTTAGTTGCCCATAGCAACCAATCAGATTCCACCTTTCATTTTTGACAGCTCCTTTGGAAAATGAAAGGTGGAATCTGATCGGTTGCTATGGGCAACGAAGCCAGTTTTCCTTTACACCAGTTTGATAAATGAGCCCATTTGTGTTTCATTTTCTCACTCTTTTCAAAGTCGCTGCTTGCTGTCAGTGAGTGGAGACAGTCTTGTTTGCATCTAGATGCTGAAAACCCCTTACAGACCTAATACTTCATACAGCTGAGGGTTTGTTCCAATCGTCGGCAAGCTAGCTAATCTTCTGTGAGTTGAACACGTCGGCAGTCTAAATCCCTCTCCTCTGAGGTTTGTTACAGTGTGTCAGGGAAAATACTTTGTATCAGCCAGGAGTCCAGACTGAATGCAACTGTAACAACCCCACAGCCGTGACTAGTGATTCCGTGTTTTCAGCCTCTGGATGTTAACAGGAAAACTTCCATTTACTGACAACAAGCAGAAATCTTGAGAAGGGTGAGGATACGAAACACAAAGGGGGAAATGTATCTCCTCCTTACGCCACTTTTCCAGCATTAAAACATTTGCAGGCAAAATACCACTGTGCCTAATTTTAGGGGCAATTGCCATTTCTATACCCCCTTGCCACTGTCCAAAAAGGGGGGCGTGATGGGTGCAGGGGGTGTTTATTTTGTAGCATAAGTGATGATTAAATGTAACCCATAGATTTCAGCCTCATTTATGGCGAGGTGTACCCCGGTCTTGGTAAATGACCCCCAAATTAGATTAGGAATTTTCAGTGCTTTTCATTAAGCCTGAGTCTAATTCTTTTTTGCACATTATAACCTTAGGGATGGCGGCCATATTAATTGTCACCCAGCTTTCCCAGAAAGGATAGAAGAAAGCCAAGATGACAGTACGCCGTCTTCCCGGGAGGAGAATGTAATTGCTATGTTCAGTTCTGTCCGTTGAGGTTGAGCTTCTCCCGAACCCTGTTTGTAGTCATCGGCACAGCTGCGCGGCAGCTCCATAAAAATAACCCGGGATTTATCATTACACGAGGGAGACTGTGCCCGCTCCTTCTGCCGCTCTGACATACACACCCTGCAATTACCACGTCTCCTAGGCCCGCAGGGTGGTCAGAGCAGGCTGGGTCAGCCCTGCGCACATCATCCCACCATCCCCCGCTGTTTTAGCAAGCTTCGTGAAGCCCTCCTCCCTCCTTTCTTCGATCCCAGCGTGCGAGGCAGAGGAATACGTGGGATGCCGCTTGATACCGTAGAAGGAGATGGCGCTATAAATAGCAGGCTGGCGATCTAAATTTAGCGCAAGTTATCTTATAGAAACATCTGATAATCTCAGTAAATACGGAGATGAATCACGTTTTACTCGCCGCCTCCAACCTGCGCTCACAGGCACTGCCATCGCTCGCTGCTCATGGCATGTTCCTGGGAAAGCTGGGTGGAATCTGATCCGCCGTGATCCGCAGCTGTGAGTGTGCGTAGGATGGCAGCCTCCGAGCATACACCTTGTTAGGGGGTATGGGCGCTATAACCGTTCATGTATTTCATTCATCTGTTGACCGCCATATAATGTCACGATTGCCACCCATCTAAACATCTGACGGGCCGCAGCTTCCCCTGGTGAAATCATCTGTGTGCTGGGGGTCTCATAGTAAAAGCCAGGCTGAGACAATTCCAGGGGCGGACTGGCCATAGACTCTACAGGGAAATTTCCCACTGGTCCGATGCCCAGGGGGCCGACCAAGCCCTCCTCATGCCTCCGGTCGGGTACATAACAATCTGATGCCCTCAGCATTAACTAATGCTAGACGCATCTGATACTTATGCACCTGGCCAGCAGCTGCATATATATCACACATATTATATATATCACCATCCTCAGAATGGGTATAGGGCAGTATTTTATGCTGCGGTGTGGTATTTGGTTCTGCTGGGGCGGTATTTTGTGATGCACTACGGTATTACTGGCCCCGCCTACTTCTGTTTTCCTGCCTACTTCTGTTGCTCCACCTTCTGCTGATCTGGACACGCCTAAAACTTGGGGCCACTTTTAGTTTATTTTTTTTACAGGGCCACTTTAAGTTCCCAGTCCACCCCATCTGTGAAATGTCTCAAAGTGTGCTGCTCTGCAGAAAGCTGGGTGGAAGCAGATTCATACAGCCTTCTAGAGATGGTTCCTCGGGTTTCCCGTAGTCCCCAATAGTAAATCTGCTTGGCTCTGTAGCTATATATCCATTAATTCAGAATCTCTGATAATCCGGCTCAGTACTGTGGAATTTACTGAGCAGAGGAACATGGTTAGGAAACGCTCGTAACTTGACAGTTCCTCAAAATGTTGATCCATAGCCTAAAGCTTCTGGTTCCATCCATGACTGATGGGCGATTGCAGATTGATTATAAAAGAGGTCCAACCCCTGTCTGTGTATGGAGGTATGTGGACATTATGGGAAGGTGTGTCCTCTTGATGTTGTGCGTGGGGCACCATACAGCGACACATGATGTGACTGCAGCTCCAAATACACGAGGCCTTACTGATACCTTGAGAACTTCTTTAGAAGTTATCCTTTTTTTTTCTTAAGGACCCCATAAAAAAGCTGATCATGAGGTATCCCTCTGCCAAAACCCCAAGCGATTAGCTGTAATAAGGTGGAAAACCTAGGAGCAGGTGCTTAGTCCCTCTGCAGCGCCATCACAGGGTGAATGAAGCATTACAAGGCGCCCATTGAAATTAATAAGATTGCCGTGTAATGCACGGGTCCTCCAGAGAGAGACGCTCTTGTAGCTGCTTCATTGATGGAGGTCCAGAATCAGAGATTCTTCCCTGTGAGGGACTTTCTGGTCCTGGCTCGAAACCCAGGAAATGCCTGAAAAAACCTGAGCAACCAATCACGGGCTGAGGCGGGTCACCACTGCGGCCAGTGATTGGCTGTGCGGACATTTCTATCTATTTCCAGTGTGTTCACACGAGATCAGGAAGTGGAGCACTGGAACGCCTGCAGATTGGTGAGGTGAGTAATGCTTCTTTTTTTTTTTTTTTACCTATTCTGGCTCTTTTTAGGGTACTTTCACACTTGTGCATTGGCTATCCGGCCTGCCGGATCCGCCATGCCGCAAGTACTTATGTGCTGCTGTGCTGCCGCTCCGTCCCCATTGACTATAATGGGGGCGGGGGGCAGAGCTATGGCAATGATCGCAGGACTAAAAAGTCGGACATGCAGTACTTTTAGTCCGGCGATCTTTAGCCGTGCACTGCCGTGCTACGCCGTAGTTCCCCCCCCCCCCGCCCCCATTATAGTCAATGGGGACGGAGAGGCAGCACATGGGTACTTGCAGCATGGCGGACCAGGGGGTGAACAGCCTGCCGGATAGCCATGCCGCAAGTGTGAAAGTACCCATAAAACAAATTTTCTCCTCCTAGAAAACCCCTTTAAACATGGGTTTTGGAAACCAGACACCCCCTTTAAATAGGTTTTGTATATTAGGGTTTCTATTTAAAGGAGAATTCCTACAAAATAATAATGATGCCCCTTTATGTGAATCTTTATGTGTTTAGTGGGGTCCTAACCTCAGTCCTAAATCACTTGGGCCTTTGTGTGTCCAAAGTATTAGGGCCTGAACTCCTTTAATCCAGAAAGAGCCTGAAGAAAAGACGTTCCGCTAATTGTCTCCTGACGGTTTATCCACTGTCTTCATCTACATAAAGGTCATCTAGTCCCACAGGGTCCCGTAACGCAATATATAAGAAGGGTGATGAGGGTCCCATCATTTTTCAGAAACTTACACAGATTAGCGGCATTCCCCTTTAATCTCTGGGAGGATGTTGTGATGCTGCTCACGTTCTCCGCAGCAAACTGTAAACTATCCCACCCCAGGGAATTCTCTAATTACCTGTACCTGTAATTCCCTGCCCCCTTCCCCCGGAGAATGGACTCATTTTCTAGAATTTGTCTAAACACTCGGATTTCTCTGTTACTCTCTTGAGAATAACTGCATTTTCTGCTCTCCGGAGAGTTCCCTAATGTTTTCTATAATCCAGAAGACGATGCTAATGTGATCGGCCTCACAAAATGCCTTCTCTATTAGGACAAAAGGAAGTCTGATGTCTACTTTGGACCAGGCTAACCGGCATATAGGGGATGATCCGGCGTATGCATTTAATAGGACTACCCTGTAAGTGCACCCTTGTAACATCACATCAAGGAAAGGGCACACTAAGCAGTGCCCATTGAAATCGGTGGGCGTCTGTATAATGCATGAATGATTCTCTGAAGGAACCCTTTAAGGGGGTGTGCTCGGCCATCTCCATCAGTCTGATATACCTTGATTCCATAGAAATGGGGGAGGGGGGGCACAATCCCTGTTCTTGTGATTGATGGGGGACCTCCTACGAGACACATCGTCCATGTTGTGGATAGAAGATTAGTGACTAACTTAGGACAACCCCTTTAAGCTGTCAGTCTGGGGGACAAGCATAAGTCATGGGGCTGTTGGTGCCTCATGGATTGAGGGAGCCACCTTTATCAAAATCTGATCTCCCCTTTGGGGTTTCATTGTATAGTACCTCTCCAAGATCTCTGCTTGCTCTCAGCGAAGGCAAATTTCCTGGTTGACAGTGGCTGGAAACTTGCACAGGCCAAATTCTGGTACAGTCGTATCTAGTCTGGATAGTCCTCCCTGAGATGGCAGCAGATATATACAGCATATATCTCTGTATAGCCCTCTTCTTGCACTGTAGACTCCTTTGAACCAAGAGCCTCTGCTCTTCTGATTGTCTAAGAAGATGTAGTAAAGTGACATTACATTCTGTACCCCAATGGAATGGGGGTGTCGGCTCTAGAACATATGTAATAAGAATGAAATATCATGAGTAGGCACCAGACCGACTTGGCTTTCTGTCAGCTGTCTGGCATTGAGCTTCTCTAGTTCATGAAGCCATTAAGATCACAGTGTAGCGTAGGTTGTTATAGCTATGAAAGCTGACTTAGTTCAGGACCATGGACAGTAGGTCTACTTCCCATAACCCTGGACAGCTCTAGCACAAGCCTGGACAATGGATATTTAGTGCTTTTATTCAGGGAGGAACGTGGGGTTGTCGCATACTAAATTTGGGAATGAGATAATCTCCACCTGTTTGAAAAGGTTCACGAGGCATCTGTAATGAAGTCCAACTAATTAGGACAATTTCACCCGCTAAATGGGCTCTTAAGGTGCCAGTTTGGGGGGGGGGGAGTTTTGGGCTCTCCACTGTCTCCTCTTGGAGACAGGTGAGAGACAGGTGCCATATAGAGGATGGTTGGGTCTTCTATTAGGCTGTACAAGGGGTCTTGCTGGCCCAATGTAATGAAAGCGGTCAAGGTACTGACCAGAGGTCGCAGTACATTTTTTCCAGAGTAAAAATTACTCCTCTGACCATTTTTGAGGAGTATTTTTACCAGAGGAAGAGTACGAAAGTTGCGGTAATTCAAATACATAGGGCCAGATTTATCATTAGCTAAAGTCACTTTAATGGAGTGAAAAAGTCGCAAAAAAATGCGCAATCGGTAAAATTGCGCATTTTTTTGCGACTTTTTCAAGCTCTGCACTAAGCTCTCCAGTTTTGTGAAAGTGGGCGTGTTGTCTTATGTAAATGAATCTCTAGACAGATTTACTATTGCAACCATTTAAAAAGTCGCAAAAAAGTCGCAAAAAAATGCGCAATTTCACTCCAGGGGGGGACCATGCTTATCTTATGCGACTTTTTAATAGAACATGCGACTTTTTTGTAAAGACGTGCGACTTTTGTAAAGCCGCTTACTGAAGGATAAACTGCTACCATCAATCCACATTTATCACAGTATTAAAGGACCATTAATAAATCTGACTAGCCAAAAGTGACTTTGGGCAAATGTAAAAGTGGAGTAAGATGTAAGTGTAATGATAAATCTGTCCCATAGTTCGTAGGCCTACACTTGCTCACATCTGCGTTGGAGGCTCTGTTTGGGTCCTTGTCCAGCGCGCTCGCTCTCCTTACTCTAGAAACTCTGGGGAGCCGGCCCCTCCTCGTTCCATCTCCCGCCTGTTTTCCCTGCTGCTCGGCCCTGTGTTGTCCGGCGCCTGCCCAAATCAACCAATAGCAAAGCTCCTTACTGTATGGAGCTTTGCTATTGGTCATTTCAGGCACAGGCAGCATCGCTGCGCTCCCCGTGCAGTTCACAGCGCGCCCTGCGCCCTGGGATGAAAAGTAAGGCGTATTGGTACGCCTTAGACTTTTTCCAGGGAGTAATATGGCCTGAACAGGCGTCAATGACGCTTGTACAGGCGTTATTGAGACCTCTGGTACTGACACTCCCAAAGTAGCTACAGCAATAGTTGCCTGGAAGAACCCTGCCATTTCTGATTTGCAAATTTCCAAAATTAATTAGGGCTTTGTCACCCAGCTTTCCCTAAATGGCTCATACATTTTCCCTGTTATGTAGATTTACACCCTTCAATCCCTCTGCGCCCCTTACTTCACCTACTGCACTGATTGTGTTATAGTAGATCACTCAGTCATTGAGTGAACCAGGAGGCTCAGGATGAGTGGCGATCCAGTTCCCTCACAGAAACGAGTGCATGGAATTGTGGGACTACAAAGAATGGAGTGTATAGACATGCTGGCCATAGCACGATGGTGTTTGTGCCAGCCCAGTGCCCACAAGACACTGCTCCTATTTGTGTTATCTTCTGCCTCCATCGAGTGAACAGCGAGGGATTGCGTCTGACCTTCCCTCCCTCATGTCCCATCTGATTTGCGATGTGTTCCCTTTACGGAAATTCTGGCAGTTTTTGTATCTCGCCTCGGGGAGCTATCAGCTGCTCGCAGCATCGCCGCTGTTTTCACGGTAGGACTGCTGAGGCTTGCTGTCCCTTTGAAGTTCCTGTCATCCGTTTGCAAGTGCGTCGAGGCTGCAATGTATGCAGACATAAAAGTGAATATGAGATTTTTTATTTATTTTTGTAAATCCAGATCAGTGTCGGGGGGGGGGATTGGTAGGGAATTATCTAGGTGAAATTAGCTCAGAGATTTAGAGGAACGGATGGCGACTGATACGGCCCGGCTCTAATTTGAATCTGAATATGGAGAGCTGTAATAATGTTATGCAGATGTTTGTCCCATCTGTATCCCTATTACAGTTGGCGCCTATGTTTGGCATATATTTCAGGAGAACACCCCTGACGGAAGGCTGCACTATGTCCTACACTATAGGCAAAAAGTGTGAAATGTCACTCATAGGCTCCCATTCTTTTACTGTGTGCCTTCTTTGTATGGAATAGCGTAGTCAACTGTTACGGGCAATGGATGCAGACCCACTGTGCCAAGCAATCAGTTTGACGTCATCCTGGCAGTCCCCTGGTTTTCACCCTTTAACCCCTTTATGGCATTGTTATTTGTGTGTTGCTTGGTATTATTTGGATACTGTATGGCATTGTTATTTATGTGTTGCTTGGTATTATTTGGGTACTGTATGGCATTGTTATTTATGTGTTGCTTGGTATTATTTGGATACTGTATGGACATTTGCCGGTTCCAGTTTTTGCGGAATAGAAATAATAAAGAAAAATGAAAGGGGTGGTGATTTCATTAAAGAAATGTCGCGGGCAGAAGCCAAATGGATATTTAACATGGATTCGTTAATACCAAACGGCTTAAATGCAGAAATAGAGTTATTTGCATTTGAATGATAGCGGTTCTGAAGGCCCGGCACATCGTAGGTATAGGAGGAGTTAATTTAATCATTCAACACCTGGCAGTGAGCGCATAAATAGAGACAGCGTTAGTAGCCATGTAACACTCCCTGATGAAGAACAGCATCTGTTCGAAACGCGTTGGAGGCAATATTCTGGCACCTATGGTTAGCGGTAACCACGGAAGTGACGTCACTCGCTGCTCCTAGTGAGCGCAAAATTCTGCCCTACTCCTACCTGCGTGAAGAATTGCGCCACCGGCCGGGGCGCCAAGCCGCACGTCATCTAAGCGAATCCAGCTTCCAGATACCATTTGGACCTTGGGACTTGCGATATCTACTATCCCAGATTCCGGCAAAGGCGCGACTACGGCGGACTGCAGGACTGAACCAATGTACACACAGGTACACTGTTTGTGTGAGATATAATTACACTGCAGACCTGTGTGCATTTCGGTAGATAGGATATCGCCTAAACCCCCTTCTCCCTCACTACAACTTCTTCTATGTACTTATGAGCGCAGTACCATTTGATTATACATTCAGTTTTGCTTTCCCATTGCAGCAGGCCTTGCGGTCCTGCTGCGGTACCGCTGCCAACTAAGAGTGGAGCACACTGAGCGCCACAGAAGCACTTCTAGTACGGTGAGCATCTGTTCTCCAGAACCATGACTTCTGCCTCCAGGTACTGCAGAACGGTATGGCGGTAATGTATACAGCTCTGCCTGCTGCGGGCTATGTTAACTAATTAGCTATGATTGGTAGTTAATGCCATGCACACATTGCTGGGTATTAGGTGTGTGGATGACTCAAGATAATGCTTTGACTCCATTAACTATTCTTAGCTACAATAGTGTTTCCCTTGGTGTCTGTTCTATATTCTTCCTGTGCAACCTGATACTGCACCTAGTGTTATTTTCAGCCTCGCAGCGAGGGCTCTGCGGTCTGCGTGGATGTGGGCAGCTGTACCCATCCCCACAGAAGCTCGGAGCTTGTTTCACTTGGAAATGTGTTCTACCGATCCTCCGTCTGAGCCCGAGTGCTGGCCGGTGCGGTGCCAGTGCATGGATCCCTATACCTATAGGTTCTGTACATTTGTGCCCTTCATAAGGACATTTTAATAATGGTTGTCTCAACCAGATGACCTCAGGGTAAGTTAATGGGGGCATCAGAGAATTTAAATGCCATGAAGTGAATGCCTACCCTTAGAAACCATGTATGTAATTGAAACTGAACAGATTCTTATATCTAATTGAAATTCTGCACTCATTAATACATGCCTGTAGTGGTTGGAGTTCCTTTTTCTGATACACGACTCCACACCCTTTATTGATGTAAAATTATAAATAATATAGTTCGGTTCACCTGGAGGCACCGCTAGAGGAAGCGTGGAAGATTACTGTATGCTGTACACTATTTATATTCATTTCTCAGTCTAATCAGTATGCAGTAAGCTTGTGAGCTCCCCCTAGTGGTGGTTGCAGACAGTCATAGTTGTCTCATGTAATGTAACTGAGGGAAATTCTCAAAGGTTGTACACCATGTTTCTGGCATGCAAGTGTTTTTTGGCATTTGTACACTGCTCTCACCCCGTTTCAGAAAAGTAAGCAGGGTTTAGCATGACGGAGTGTGGCCTTCTGCAGTCCGACACGCAATATTTGCTATAGGCCCCCTGCAGGCGGCTGTATGGCTTTTTCAGTGTTTTGCGGGCCATTTTTATCAGATCCGTTTTTCAGTTTTTGTTTCCGTTGTGTTTCCATTTCAGTTCCGTTCGTCCGTATGGCATATACAGTATACAGTAATTACATAGGAAAAATTGGGCTGGACTTAAAATTTTCAATAGATGGTTCCGCAAAAAAAGGAACGGATATGGAAGACATACAGATGCATTTCCGTATTCATTCCGTTTTTTTATGCAGACCCATTGACTTGAATGGAGCCCTGGATCGTGATTTGCGGGCAATAATAGGACATGTTCTATCTTTGCACGGAACGGAAATACGGAAACGGAATGCACACGGAAACACTTCAGTTTTTTTTTTTTGCGGAACGCAAAAAAACGGTTCGTGTACTCACAAAAAAAAGTTTGTGTGAAAGAGGCCATAATGTAGGCCAGAAACTGGTTAAACTATAGTGTAAATCTTTGCCAGTAGATTTGCTTTTCTGGACGAGGAGGCATCTGGGAATATCATATTGATGACCTATCCTATAGGTCATCAATATCTGATTGGTGGCGAGCGATGTGAATCCCATCAACCCCCCCCCCCCCCTTCAATGGTTGTATGCACGGCATCCTATTCCTAGGGCAGGGACATTACATTCATCTGTCACATGGCCTTCAGTATGTACGGTTTAGACCCATTCAAGTGAATGGGCCTGGACTGCAATACCAAGCACAACCACTATACAAAGTACGGCGCTGTGCTTGATTTGCTGTAAGGAGAAGCGCTGCAGCCTCTTTAAATGGCGAATTGATGGGGGTCTGAGGATAGGTCATCAATCCATGTATTCCTAGAAAAGCCCTTTAATAATTTAAGTACATCTGATACCAGTCTTGATAATTCTGCCCCTATGTCTTCCAATTTGGCGCTCTCTGTGAGAAAAATAGAGCTCTGACTGGCAAAGCCACGAGGTGCTTAACCGATGGAGTGAAAAGTGAACTCGAGGGACATTCTGGATATTCGTTCAGCTGTCCACTTTAAATGCAAAAGACACTTGCCGAAGATTTGCAAA
Organism: Bufotes viridis; assembly: GCA_033119425.1. Taxonomy (NCBI): domain Eukaryota; kingdom Metazoa; phylum Chordata; class Amphibia; order Anura; family Bufonidae; genus Bufotes; species Bufotes viridis. Next base: position 436,888,033 of record CM065590.1, read on the forward strand.
TTCAAATCCTGTGCCAGCATGCCCGAATGAGTCACATATAAAAAGATCCTCCTGTAAATCTGGATGGCACAGGTGAGAATGAAACAGATGGTGACCCATATTTCCTTTTGCCTGCGTGACCTTTAGAAATGATTTTCATATGGCGATCAGACCTATGTGCCGACAGTGCACAGAGGTGGGCGGTAAATCCTTCCAGCGTTTAAATCGAAGATGAGACCGTGACACCTGGTGACCTACTTGAGACACAGGTGAAGCAAATGTGTCAGATTAGGGTAAATAGGACCTATCCTTAAAGCATCCTGAAACTGAAACGCCCCAGACGAAGCCGGAGCGAAAGCCGGGTCGGTCTTTATCATATGTTCTATGTGATGTTCAAGATTACGATCTTGTAAGTATAATAAAGAGACGTGAACTATTTTACATGCGGGTCTGCGCTATGTTGATACTCTCTTTGAAGGCGTGAGAAGCATAACCACTACTGCTCGTTGGTTCAGAGACTAAGACGCTGTGAAGGAGGAAGGATAAGGAGGAGATTGGAGGAAGCAGCATAAAAAGAACCAGTTACCCCTAAGCTTTCCTTTATTGAAGCGCGGACCCTCACCCCTTTTTATACGTTTTGGACTGAAAGAAGTGGGGACCTACTTCTACAAAGGGACTGCAGCTTTTATCAGCATGAAATATGATACGCAAAACTTTTGTATATTAGGACGTATCCTTAGGACGAGGGGTCAGACATGGACCAACTATGGATTTAAAAGCCACTAAATTTGCTAAAATGCTTCAAAACTCACAGCGCACTACAGAACCGTGTGACTGGGAACTCATAACACCCCGCAGTTACATACGGACAATACTGCCCTAATCAATGTGCTGCTGGGGGTGCACCTTCTCTCCTGACCCTTTCTGTTATTCTGTTCTGTAGACCCTTGAAGGCTGGAGGCTACCAGCAGTAAATCCCACTTGTATTTAGCTGCTCTTAAGAGGACCTTCATTTGACACAGGACAACGTTGGTTGATTCCTTGGTGACTCAGTGTCCCTATAGATCATGACTTAATCAAGAAGTCAAAATACATGGGTTCTTTAGAGACCTCAAACCCCTTTGAGATTTTTATTAGCAGAAATCTGACACAGAAAGTATTCTCTGACCAGTGCCAAAGGGGATTAAATGCATAATAGACCCCAATTGTTATGGAGATCGTTGGTCCAAGATCACAAAGTTCACCAAGGTGGCCTTCTTACCTCTTCGACCTATCAGAAGACCATTTTCACTGGATTGCCCTTTCAAAGATCAGTCCTTCCTTATGAGCGGAAGTCATGGGGACTGAACCCCCTAAATTAGCTAGGCACAGCATGACATCATTTAGGCAAGGTTCTTCTAGATATAGGAGTTTTCAATAAATTGAAACGATTTATTAGGGGAGGTCACAGGCATGGGATGGAAGTAGAGACTTTAGAATGGGGTCATGTCTATGGGTGGGGGAGCTGGAAGAAGGAGGGAAGGGTAATCTCAGACACGGGTAACCAGCTGAGATGAAAAATTAGATGGTAAAAATAGAAGATGGCTTGCTCTCCTGGGAGCCACAATGTTTTCTAAAGATAGTGCCCCTTTGGTGAATCTTATTACTTTTGTCTACCAGTATCAAACCAGGTCATGTGCGGAGGCTGTCCTACAGGCTGCCATTCGCATGTGACTGCTCTCACTGCCTTGAGGATGGAGGGAGGGAGCTGTCTTTGGGAAAAAGACAGATGACTCACTGAGCTATGGCAGCAAATAGTATGTGGCCAGGAGCATGGAGGCCTCTCATAGCTTTGAGGACCACCAGCCCAAGTAGGTCCCAGGGATAAAAACAGCAGCCTGTTCTCTAATGATGTCCTCTGTCGTGTCTATAAAGGCAAGAAGCATCCATTAGAGAATCAAGACCGTCCTGTTTTCTTGTGAAATATGAGATATTCCTCAAGGGATTGCAAGCAGAACATGACAGACGTTCCAGATTATGGAGATTTTCAGAGCATTGACCACTACAGTCTGTGCCTCATGTTTTGCATTAATGTGTCCAACCACCTTGTAAAACCTCAAGATCTTCTATATGCAACACAGATTCCCCCAAATAGCAGGTGGGGGAGCATTGGTTGAAAAGTGACAACTTGAGCTCTGGAGCATATCTGTGCACAGAAAGGTTGTCACTTCTCTTCACGGACTGTTAACAAAGATGGGGCACATGCTTGCACCATTTTCAAGGCGTCTTATATTTATTTATAGATGTGCCAAGCTGCCATACAAGTGCAGGGCAAGCATAGTCATCTGTCTATAGGACATCTATGTAGATAAAATGCCCCAACTGCTCTCTCTGTTATCCATCATATAAGGGTCTGTTTAAAGGGGTTCTCCATTTTTTTACGGTGCTTTTTTGTTGGAAGGGTCCCCAGATAAGTTAATCGCAGATGTGCAGTAGCTGGGACTCCCAGCGATCGGATGTAATCTGTGGGGAACCTGCCAGAAAGTGTTCATTTTCCCTACATGGCCACTAAAGGAGCAACTAAGCAGTACACAGCTCTCATTGAACACAATGGGTTGTCTGTGTAATGCACAAACATACCAGCTCCTCCATAGTCAGAGACCTTCTTTGTAGCTCTGGTTAAAGTATCTCATGCACATTAGAAGTAAGATGAATCTGCTGACTTCCATGGGATCAGACAACTAACTGTTGTGTATGGGAAGGTCTTCACTCCACCTTTTCGGCAGGTGTTGAGTGAAAGAAGGATCAGATATGTCCGATTTTAATGAACATCCAATTGCCATCTATGTAAGGTGTACGGGCACCTTCATAGTTAAGAATATCTTAAAATTAAAAACTGCCATTTCAAAGGAAATCTATCACCGTCCTATAAACCCTAAGAACAACGTCGGGTCACTTTCTTTAACTGACCCACTCGTTTTGCCACTATCAGAATGGAGCAGCTCCAGCACAAGCCGAGCCCTAGAGTCCACTTGATGGAGACCTTGTGCCAGGGAGTCCTCATATTCATGAGCTCGCATCTGACTCTCACACCTGCCAATGATCAGTGACAAGGGAGGGGAAAGCCAGGAGCTGATCAACATGAGGACTTCTTGGTGTGTGCGCTGTATTGAGTGGACTCCCAGGGTTCTGCTCATGCCGGAGCTGTTTCGTAATGATCTTAGTAAAACGACGTCAGTTCAAGAAAGTGATCCAGTGGGTTTTTCTCAGGTTCTCTGTCACCAGTTTATGCTGCCCTATGGTAGAACAGCATAAACTGGTGCTGGATGATAACCAATATGGACGCCATTACAACTCCCATAGGCCTTGTCAGCAAGGAGTCTAGGAAAGGCAGGTCACAGTTCTCCAATGAGATGACTAGAAAAGCAATTTGGCCATTAATATAAGATCGATGGGGGCCAACTCTCAGCACCACCGTTAATCAGTTAATTAAAGAGAACATAGTGAGTGCTGCAGCCCGTTCATTGTTTCCCAGTGGTGGCTGTATCTCTACCCCATTCACTCTAATAAAACTGACCTGCAGTACCAGGCACAGCCACTACTAAAAGTACGGAGCTGTGGCGGATAAACAACCTTCTAACAGGTGATCAGTGGTGATTCCAGAAGTTGGATACCCACAGATCTAATATTGAAGGCCTACCTTTAAGTCAGTTTTTTTTTAGTCCTGGCAGAAGATGACCCACTCAGGGAAGGAGGAGTACATTTAAAGGAACTTTAATTGGCTAAATGAGCTTCCATAAGAATGATCATTCCTGATCATTCATCTGTGTAAACAGGGGATGTCTTGCAGACAGTATGCAAACTTTGTGAGGACTGAATATTCTCATTTGTCTCTGCACAGTTTGAATTATGCAGCGTAAAAAACTCTTTAAACAACCACCGATTGACGTGTTATATCGCCGATCGGTGCTCATTGTAGCCGAGCATTGGCTTGTCTAAAATGACCCTTAGGAAGAAATGCTCCATAAGAAATCCCTTTTACAACTCTCAGTTAAAACATTACCTGAAGGGAGAACACCACCCACCGTCTTCTCAGACAATAAGCTTCATACTCTCTGTTGCACATGACCTTGAAAGTAAGAGTAACGGAAATGCTGCTGAATGGGCTGAGTGCAGCCGCCAATGACAGGCTGATTGTCTCATTGTGATAGTAGCGAGGGATTCCACTTACTGGCACGTGCCGATTTCTATCTACAGAAGGGCAGAAATAAACAAGGACTTCTCATTGTTTGGCTGATAAAAGAGCTGGCTTTCCCAAGAATGAGCACGGCTCTGTTTATACATGCTGGAATTTCCAGGATGTGCATACTCCGCATAGGCCATCAGTGTTCGATCAGTGGTGGTCTGACCTTCTGCATCCCGACTTCTCAATAAAATGATGCGACGTCCCACACACTTGACTCTCTGATTATTAGAATTGCACAGCCGCTCGTACAAACAAGCCTCTGGTCCTATGTACGAGGCACCTTCACTGTGCTGATCAACTGGGTTCCCAGAGGTGGGAACCCATCAAACATTGATGGCCTATCCTGAGAATACGGCCTGCAGTGCAGACATCTCAAGCATCCCTTTCATATGCCCTCTGCATATGGATGTCATAGGGGAGGGTCAAACGCTTGGGTTGCCCTCTTTGGGCTCTCGCTGTTAGGGTAATTTTAATGGCCTCATGCAATACTACATCTCTACGGTAGCGGCTGCTGCGCGAGGAATGAATCTCCTCTGGTGAAATCAGGTCTCTTATATTAAAGGCAATGTATAACCTAGAATTTTTACTAATTTAAACCAGGCCGTAAAACATATTTCTTTTTTCGAATCTGTTTTTATTTTCCGATTGTAGATTTCTTTTGGACTATGGAGACTGCCATCTTGCCTGAGCTGTTATTAACAGCATTTAGGCCCCTTTCACACGAGCGAGTTTTCCGTGCGGGTGCAATGCGTGACGTGAAAGCATAGAACCCGCACTGAATCCTGACCCATTCATTTCAATGGGTCTGTGTACATGTGCATTGTTTTTCATGCATCAGTTCTGCGTTGCGTGAAAAATGCAGCATGTTCAATATTGTTTGTTAACCTTCTGTTTTTTATCACGCGCGTTAAAAAACGCATCAAAACGCATTGCACCCGCGTGGAAAAAACTGAACAACTGAACTCAATCGCAGACAAAACTGACTGAACTTGCTTGAAAAATGGTGCAAGTTTCACTGAACGCACCCTGACACAATCTGTATAGTTCGTGTGAAAGAGGCTTTAGGGCTCTTTCACATGAGCGGATGCCGTGCAGGTAATCCGCTACCTGAAAGAGTGCCAAGCCCGTTCCGGACAGCAGAGATACAGAGCATTAACATGATTGATAATACTCAGTGCCTCTCTGTGATCTTTTTACTACAAAATCACAGTGAGATAAAGTTGTCACTGTGATTTTGCAGTAAAAAAATCACAGAAGCACGGAGCATTATCAATCATGTTACTGCTCCGTGTCTCTGCTATCCAGAGTGCGGCTTGGCACTTTTTTACGCAGCGGATTCCACGCATGGCATCCGTTCGTGTGAAAGAGCCCTTACAAATATGCTTTACAGCACCTACCAAGGGACAGCAGGGGACCTCTTTAACTTCTGTGGAAGATCTTCCTAAGCATGTAAACTGCCCAGAGGTCAGGAGGGAGTAGATAAGCTATGATATCACCATATGGGTGTTATCTGTTATTGTAATCCTGCCTGTGATGATAATGAGATAACTAATAGCTGAAATGTGATCTCTATAGAACAGAAAGTCTTGACTTATTATTACTCTGTTAGGATTAGTGGCCAGTGCAAAAGCTGCAGTCTTTTGGATTTTTTCAAATTTGGATAGTAAAACTGAAAATAAAAAAGGGACACTCTGCCGTCACTATTACATTTATTTATTATTTACTTATTTAATGCACTTATATAGCACTACTATATTCCGCATCACTTTACGGACATTAGCATCGAGCTGTCCCCAATGGGGCTCACAATCTAAGTCTCCTATCGGTATGTCTTTGGAGTGTAGGAGGAAACTGGAGAACCTGGAAGAAATCCACGTAAACTCCATGCAGATGTTGTCCTTGGTGGGATTCGAACCCAGGACCCCAGCGCTGCAAGGCTCCAGTGCTAACATGTTGTTCTTACTCATTAATATTTTGATATTCTCAGTTTTCTTTGCATTTTCGTCACAATTGAAAGTCAATAAACTGTACTTTTCACCTCCGAATTACTCACAAGAGGATGAACAGTGTAAATTTACAGAAGATGCACAAGTCTGCCCTGTTCCCCTCCCCCACCCCACTCACAACACAGGCAGAAAGGTGACAGAGAGTGTAAAGGAGGGGGAGTGTTGGGACCAGAGCAATGGGGGGGGGGGGGAGGTGTCAGCTGGTTTCAGCAGAATATATTGTATATATGTCCACTCTGTGTCTGCTGGGAGGGGGGATAGAAGAGGAGACCTCCGCTCATGTGACTGGCCACACTTGTAAATGCTGGGAGCTGCTAATGACAGCACGGTAGTGGCTTCACCCATCCTGCAAACACATGAGGCCTGTCGTTAACCCCTTCACCTTCCATTGTCAGGATGTTGGGCCAATATCGATTCATTATCGTACTCTGTAGCCATTGTAAAAAGATCCATATCACCGACACAAGCGTAGCGATTAGATCTACCATGTAGATGGGGGGTTCTGCAACCTTAGTAGGTCACCTCCACTGTCCCGTTCTCACATGATGCTGTGGGGACAGTATAGTACCCCCGTGGTTGGGCAGGAACTGGGGGGCCAGACGTCCGGTTTTAGGCCGGACAGTCCGGTTTTTAGACTCCTGGTCCTCCGTCTGGCACAAGGCCGGGACGGCCAGCCAGAAGTCCACCTTTGTTGTGGTTATCGCCAACTCTAGACTCGGCGACTACGGGGCACTGTAAGGATCACTCGCATCACAGCTCAGAGCGCACTGACGTTACGTCACACGTCTGGCAGAGCGCCGCCACGCCGGAAGTGGAGGAGCAGACTCTGAGGAGCTCAGCTACGCTGAGGTACTCACTGGTCTGTGCTGTGGGCCGCCGGGGATTGGTGAAAGGGGGGAAGGGCAGGCGCTGCTGATTTTGAAAGGGGTTAATAATAACTACTGCATGGGTCCTGGGAACAGCTGAAAAGGGGGAATAAATAAGTGTGAAGAGGGGACTGAAAGGGGTTAATAAATGCTGTGAATGGGGGACTGCTGAGGGGTTAATAACTACTGTGAAAGGCCCTTCACAGTAGTTATTAACCCCTTTCAGCAGTCCCCCATTCAGCCCCTCAGGGGACTGCTGATAGGGGTTAATAACTACTGTGAAGGGAGGACTGGCTGGCTCCAGTATACCTTCCGATCCCTCCGTGGCTTCACGGAGGTTGGCGTGGTTTATCGGTTTGGGGGAGCGGTCGGTGAGGTCCGGCTTTCTGGGGTGAAGCCAGTGGCCATCCTAACAGGAACACACAACATCATAAATAACTATGATACCATGGGTTTGGCTCAGGTAAGCAGCGGTGTGTCCGGGAAACGAGCCAGTAGCATGGAGTCTATGTCCTGGACTGAACATGCTCATGTGAAAGGGCAGTGTCAGACTGGGGTTCCTTGGACCCACCTGAGGAAATTATTCTTAGGGCCCAACCTGTATATTAGCAGTACAGTTTAATCGGTTTTTAATCACAGAAATAGACTGTAATGGCAAGTGATTAGCTCAAAAGACACCTCCAAATGGGGTTTTTCTCCTAGACATTGGGGCCCTGTAAAAATGGCTTTTTGCAGGGTGTAACTCAGGATCAGTACAGGATAAGTAATGTATGTATATTGTGACTCTTCCAGCAGAATAGTGAGTGCAGCTCTGGAGTATAATACAGGATGTAACTCAGGATCAGTACAAGATATGTAATGTATATCCAGTGACTCCACCAGCAGAATAGTGAGTGCAGCTCTGGAGTATAGTACAGAATGTATTTCAGGATCAGTACTGGATAAGTAATGTAGGTACACAGTGACTCCACCAGCAGAATAGTGAGTGCAGCTGTGGAGTATAATACAGGATGTAACTCTGGATCAGTACAGGATAAGTAATGTATGTACACAGTGACTCCACCAGCAGAATGGTGAGTGCAGCTGTGGAGTATAGTACAGGATGTAACTCAGGATCAGCACAAGATATGTAACGTATGTACACAGTGAACAACAGACTGCCAGCACCAGAGATAAATCCAAGTAATCTTGGCATGTACAGGCATGTATAGCTATTATTCAGACATGGGTATGCCGAGCATGCAGTATACCATATTCATTATGTCCAATGTGAATGATGCAATACACAAAATACAATATATCCAAGAGCAAATAACTAATAAAGACACATTAAGAATAGTATAAAGGCTGTATTAAACTGACCGTATTGCAGTTTAATACAATGTTCGTACTGCAGTGTAATACTGCTGCCGATTGCCTGATGAATGTGCAATTCTTGTTCGAGCAATTCTGATTCTCATGCTTAAAAATCAGCGCTTGCCGGCGGCAAACCACTAGACAGTATGGGGACGAGCGATGGCATAGCGATCACTTCTCCCCATGCTGCATGTAATAGCGAGCAGGCGATTGCTGGTGAGGAGTATTTCCCTCCTGACAATCGCTTGCTGAGCTGCCTGCCCAAGGCATGCGGCAGATTTTGTGGCAGAAATTTCTGCGACTGAAAATAGGTTTCATTTACTTGAATGGGGCTTGCAGAAATCCGTATGCTTGCTGTCACATTCTAACGAATGGAACTGATTTTCAGTCGCGGAATTTTGTGTGACAGACAACACAGCAGAAAGGTCTCTTAGGCCTCTTGCACACGAACGTGTGCGCCCCGTGCTCTTGCTGCGGGCCGCAAATTGCGGCCTGCAATGCACAGGCACCGACAGTGGGGCAGCCGCAGTGGATCGCGGACCCATTCACTTGAATGGGTCCGTCATCTGCCCGTTCCGCAAAAAGATAGCACATGTTCTATCTTTTTGCAGGACGGAAGTACGGAACAGAACACCACGGAAGCACTCCGTAGTGCTTCCGTAGTGTTCCGTTCCGTCATTCCGTTCTGCACCGTTCCGCATCTTCGGATTTGCGGACCCATTGAAATGAATGGGGGCGCATCCGTGATGCGGAATGGCCACGGAATGGTGCCCGTGTATTGCAAGAGGCCTTAGGGTTCATGTGCAAGAGGCCTTAGGGTACTATTCTTTTCCGCCATTGAGTTCCGTCCCAGGGGCTCAATACCGGAAAAAACTGATCAGTTTTATCCCAATGCATTCTGAATGGAGAGAAATCTGTTCAGGATGCACCAGGATGTCTTCAGTTCAGTCACTGTACGGTTTTTGGACAGAGAAAATACTGCAGCATGCTGCGGTATTTTCTCCGTCCAAAATTCCGGAACACTTGGAACACGGATCCGGTATTCATTTCCATTGACATGTATTAGTGCCGGATCCGGCATTAAAATTACTGCATTGCCAGATACGGTCTTCCGGTCTGCACATGCGCAGACCTTTAAAAATGTAAAGAAAAATATACTGGATCCGTTTTTCCGGATGACAACCGGAGAGATGGATCCAGTATTGCAATGCATTTGTAAGACGGATCCGCATGTGGATCCGTCTACAAATGCTGTCCGTTTGCATACATATTGCCGGATCAAGTGTGAAAGTACCCTTAGAATATAAAAGGCGGAAAAGACTGTGGATTTCACCCGCTCCATCCCAAAGGGTGAAATCCGTGGTGAAGTTCCGCTGCCTAAATTGACGAGCTGCAGATTTCACATCCGCCCCAGGTAAAGTTACGCTGCAATTTTTATAATGTGTATAGAGATTAGTTAAAATCTCATTCACTTTGCTGGTGCCGTACAGTGCTGCAGATCTGCCGTAAGAAAATCCGCAACAGCAAATCTGCTACATGTGAACGTACCCTTATGGGTTGTCTAGAACTGGCCTAGTGTCTCATCACAACTGCATTGTGGGACCCCCGGAGTAAATGAATTTGGCTTTTAAGGGCATTGTTGTAATCGAATCCAATGAATTTTTAACTCTGCAGCATGGGCTTGGAGGAAACATTACCTGCGGCGATCCAGTGATAGTGTGCGCTCCCAGGAGCCGGCCGTACCATCAGCCGCATTGTATCAGGCTAGAAATAGACTCGGCAGTGCTACCCTCTGTTTCCAATGTCTGGCTGGCACCCCTCCATACAGTCTCCACGCGCTGTCCTGTGCAGCCAAGTAACAGCAGAGTGCTGAGCGTATGTGGAATATAGGGTGAGGTTTAGGTCAGGATGTGCGGATGTAAACAGGCAGCAAATATCGCACATACAGGGCTGTCAGCCGTGACAACCAGTCTGCTGCTAAAGCCCGTGCTGGAGACCTGCAGATTGTGCAGGATTACAAAACATGGGTGATTTCTTTCAAAAGCAGCCCCACACCTATCCACAGGTTGTGTGCGGTATTGCAGCTCTGCCCCATGGACTCGAGTGGAGCTGAGCTGCAATACCAAACACAACCAATGCACAGGGGTGGTGCTGCTTTTGGCATAAAGCAGCCATCTTGTTCTAAGGCTACTTTCACGTCCGCGGCTGTTCCTGGAGAGGACACTCTGCCCGATTTCTCCAGATCCGGCACTGCCGGGTGCAACCAGAATGACAGCCGGCCCCATTAAGTATAATAGGGCCGGATCTCCATCCGGCCACATTCCGGCAAAAATGCGGAGAATCGGCCGAACACAAACCACTGCCTGCTGCGGTTTGTGTCTGGCCAATTCTCGCCATTTCTCCGGATCTCCGTGAACGTAGCCTAACCCTGCACAACAATTCCTTAATATGTGGCACTTGTTGCATCTTGTGTCTGACTGTATCAAGGAGAAGCGTCACCAGGTGTGTTTGGCAACCCCTTATCCTTGTATTTAATAGGGTTGTTTCTAAAAGCATTGATGGGATATGACTAAAATCTGTTATCAGCATCCAGTTAGTGGGGGGTCTGTGTGACCCCCACTAAGGCCTTATTCACACGTTCGTAGTGTGTTGCGGATGTGCAAAACACCTTGCCACCAGCCCTATAGAGATGCCTATACTTGTCCGCAATTGCGGGCAAGAATAGGACATGCTCTATATTTTTGCGGAGCTGCCGTCCGGAGGATCCGCGGCACGCGGCACGCACAGTGTGTGCTCTCCGCATCCATCACGTCCCCATTCAAAATGAATGGGTCCGCACCCGTTCCGCATATTTGCGGAATGGGTGCAGACGTAGATTGCGGATGTGTGAATTAGGCCTAAGGCTCCATAGAACCTTATCTCTGGTTAGCTCCTTTGGGCTTTGTATGGTCAACGTGTTATAGTGAGTGACCAACCATGTGGCCTCCTATGAAGTGACGCTTTGCTTTTCTCATGCCTCTTTGTTCTAGAAACAGTGGGAGTCACTGAGGTCGGACCCCTACTGATGAGACAGTGACATCCCAGCCGACTCTCATCATTCATGCTTTGTTGGTGGAAACGCTTACTGAGACGATTGCTAAGTCCTAAAAAATATTGAGTCGGTTGAGATTTTTACCATCTATGGTCAGCTTATCTCCATACACCTGTCTATATGCCCTGTCAGGACATGGAAATTAGGCCATGGTGGGGCCTCGGGATCTCGTTTTACCAGTGCAAAACTGATATACTGGGGCAGTAATACCCTGTAAGCGTATGTCAGGCAGCACACCACCAATTTGTTGCCTCAGTTTATCTAGAAAAAAAAAAATCTGCCAAGTTTTTGGTTCACGATAACGTATCTAACCCACACCTGTTTTTCCACAAAGACACGCCACCTACTGCAAAATCGTGGACGTGTTGCAAAAATTGTATCTAAAACTGTGTAAAGCAGTTAAAATATGGTGTTAAGCATGTACACCATTTATTGTGGCGGAAATAGGCTCAGAATTCTGCAGCATTTTGATAAGTAAATCTCTGAGGGGTGGAGCATGACACAGAGATTGTCTCTTTGGTGTCCTATAACTCTGGGTCAGGCACCGCCCCCTCAGACCCTGCACTACACCTAACACAGTGTATTGGCTTTGCCAGGGGTGTTCCGTTAACGAAAGACTTTTTGACAGATTTGGTAAATTTCCTAATTGGCTGTGTGCTGGGACATAAGAGAACATGTCATTATAGGAGTTTTACTATATATGACAAAACACACTTTTTTTTAAATGGAGATACAGCGGGACACATTTATCAATAATGGCGCAATTTGCGTCAAAAAATATTAACATTACAAAATGGTGATTTGTTTCACTTCATATATGTCCAAAAGCGCGCATGACTTTTAACATATGACTTTTTTAAATATAAACTTGATTATCTGCCTATTTCACTCGATTTAGGCTACTTTCACACTAGCGTTGGTGCGGATCCGTCTGTTTATTTGCACAGACGGATCCGCACCTATAATGCAAACGTTTGTATCCGTTCAGAACGGATCGGTTTGCATTAGGTTTAAAGAAAAATGACAAAGTCCAAAACGGATCCGTTTTGAATTACATTGAAAGTCAATGGGGGACGGATCCGCTTTCAAATGCACCATATTGTGTCACTGACAACGGATCTGTCCCCATTGACTTACATTGTAATTAAAAACGGATCTGTTAGGCTCCGCCTCTTCAGACGGACACCAAAATGCTGCATGCTGCGTTTTGGTGTCCGCCTCAAAAACAGAATATAAGCGGAACGGAGCCGAACTGGTGCATTCTGAACGGATCCTTATCCATTCAGAATGCATTGGGGCTTAACTGATCCGTTTTGGACCGTTTGTGAGAGCCCTGAAACGGATCTCACAAACGGAATCCAAAACGCCACTGTGAAAGTACCCTAACGCCAATAGCACTAAAATGCTACTTTTTTAAACCTAAATGCGCCAGTTCAGCCGACCCTGCCAGTCCACACCTGCGACTTCTGAAGCATAGTTGTGACATTTCCTGTGGTAAACTGCTACTTTTGTCTCGGACTCGGGACGTTTTTGATGTCACTTTGCTGACAGAACGCTGTTCTTTAGCTCATTTATATTAGATAACAATAAATGCGTCCTGTTTTATTACCTACCTATCACTTCTTCCCGCGACGAGTTGGTTTCTCTTTTCATAAATGCGACTTTTTACACAAAACACCACCATGTAAGCTATTCGGAGCCATTTCTGCCGATAAGAGGGTGATAAATGAGGCGTAATATTCGCTAGTTTAATAGCCCCGCCCACTCTGACATTTATAACTTATTTCTGGCGTGATGCATTCTTTATGCTGAAAATAGTTGATATATTTGGCTCAAAACGTCTGTCATTTTGTGAGTTGTGAGAAGTATTTAATGCTTTTTTTTCTCCGGCCAAAATCTCCAGAGCATTTGCCGGATGCGGCATTATTTTCCATTGAAATGTATTAATGCTGGATCCAAGTGTTCCGGAAAAACGGATCAGTTTTTCCGGTCTGCACATGTGAAAAAAATAAATACCAGATCCGTTTTTCTGGATGACACCGGAGAGACGGATCCGGTATTTCAATGCATTTGTCAGACGGATCCGCAAATCCGTATGCAAACAGATATCATTTGTTTCCGGATCCGGCAGGCAGAGCCGGCAACAAAACTGCCTGCTGGATTCTTCTTACGCTAGTGTGAAAGTACCCTAACCCTAAGTTCACACTTGCGAGTTTTACAGCGCATTCGAACGCGCTATAAAACGCTCAACACATGCAAACCAATGCTTCCCTATGGGCATGGTTCTCACCTGAGCGTTTTACAGTGCGTACGAACGCGCTGTAAAACGCCATACGCATAAACAAGTACTTGAGTTTTTTTGGGGCGTTTGTCGCGCGTTTTGTGATTGACACAACAGTAGTCAATCACAAGAACGCGCGTACGACGCGCGTTTCCTATTTGCAAAAACCATTTGCAAAAACCATTCATTTCAATGGGTCCGCAAAAAAACAGAAGGTACTCCGTGTGCATTCCATTTCCGTATGTCCGTGTCCTATTTTTTTCTAGTTTCCGGACAAGGATAGGCAGTATTATAACGGATCCGCAAAAATAAAAAGGATGCCATACGGAACGTCATCCATTTTCTTTGCGGATCCGCAAGTTGCGGACCGCAAAACACATATGGTCGTGTGCATGAGGCCTTTAGACATTTTTTATTTTGCAAGTTTTTCCTGGTGTTTTTCAGGTCCCGAAGCGCGCAGCAGATTCTCTCCAGCCAATTCTCAGCATTTTTGCTGAAGCTGTCGGCCGGATCTCCGCCGGACCTGATTATAGATAATGGGGCTGGTGGGCATTACGGTTGCATTTGGCAGTTCCGGATTGAGAGAACTATCCAGTACCGGGTCCGGAAATAGCTGCCGCAGCTGTGACACTAACCTTACAATGTATCAGTGCAGATAAACTGGATACATTTATAGCAAACTGCGGTTTTGTGTCCGGTCATAAAAAAAATAAAAAATGGATCCGGCACTGAAAACAATGTAAGTCAATGGTGATGGATCAGTTTTTTTAGGAGCCTAAAAAACCGATTCGTCACCCATTGACTTTCAGTGTATTTAGTGACGGATCCGTTTTTTTCAGTTTTGATTTCACATAACCTTATCCTAACACAATGGACGCATCCTGATGTGTAAAATCAAAACGGTGTTTTAAAACAGTGATTCTATTCACTGTGATCTCAAAATGCGCGACCACATACTGGGGGACATTTACTAAGCACGCTGCACCAGAATTATGCCATAAAATGCTGAGGTATTTTCTCCGGCCAAATACCGTAAAAGGGACGGAGCGAAAGACATCCTGATGCATACTGAAGGGATTGCTTTCCATTCAGAATGTATTAGGACAAACTGATGCGTTTTTTTTCCGGTATTGAGCCCTTATGACGGAACTCAATACCAGAAAACTTTAACGCTAGTGTGAAAGTACCCTTAGATGTGTTTTGGCAACTTTTTTTTTTTTTATTGCTATTTTTTAAGTCCTATAGAGAAGCTTATGTGAAAAAACTTTGCAAAAAGTCATTTAAAAAAAACACTAATTTCCAAGAATGCCACCAGACCGCCAAAAACACTGTGGGCCTCGTCATTCAAATCTGACTAAAACAACCCTGTCTGTTTTACCCTTCACAACCAATCAGAGCTCAGCTTTCACTTCTTACACTGCTTTGATAAAATGAAAGCTTCACTGTTATTGGTTGCTATGGGTAACAAGGCTTGGTTTCCTGTCAGCCTGTGTTCATGGCTGCATTGAAAGCTCCACTAGGAATAAAATAGCGCATAAACCTGAATGCATTAGGAGGGATTTATCAAACTGGTGTAAAGTAGACTTAGCTTAGATATCCCTTAGCAACCAATCAGATTCCACCTTTTATTTTCCAAAGGAGCTGTGAAAACTGGAAGGTGAAATCCGATTGGTTGCCCTGTAACCCCGCCTATGAGTTGCCATCCATTGTTTGTAGCGGGCTGGCTACTGCAGCCATACTCCCACTGAAGTGAATGGCAATGTGCGCTGCAGTAACCAGGTCTGTCCACAACATAATGGATGGCGCTGTGTGCCAGCACTGTGGCTGCTGCAGAACAGCTAATCGTCGGGGTGCATGGTGTTAGGCCCGCCAAATCGATACTGATGGCGTATCCTAAGGAAAGGTCATCAATATAAAAGTACTGGACAACTCTGAGCTCTAAATGCAGCTTCTGGCCTGTCTGAAATGGCTGGTAACAGAGAGCACTAGATCACAGTGTGAATACGAGCGAAGGTCAGCAACTATTAAGATGCCTTTGTTGCCGGTGTTTGTGGGTAAATATGGCGGCAGAGGAGGATGGGAGCACTATATATAGCCGCAATCCAGTTATAACAGCAGCTGATGGAGCAGATGTTTATAATGTACAGTAATCCCCGTCACACTCGCGCTAGGTTCCAGCGGAGCGTGAATGGTTTTCTGTGATGTCATGTGTCTGTAAGCAGTCTGGGGGCCAGGGCGGTCCGCACACCTCAGGAATCCTGCAGAGGAACAAGGGTGGAGAGGGAGAGAAATGGTGGGTGGGTGGCTGCTGTGTAGTAGAGCAGCCTGCCTCTGTCTGGGTGACATCGACTCATCAAGCAGATGTGGGGACGATGGAAAGTAAAGCGTCAGTGCTTCGTAGGAAGGTGGGTGACTATACACATGTAGGAGAGCTGAGTTTGTCAGTGGTTATACATAGGCCTGCAGGTAAACATACTTCATTATCGTAACACAGGCTCAAACTATGCAGATCTGATTCAGCTCTGCTACATCTGTAGCTCGTTGAAAAGAGCCTACATTTGACTGGTCTCCATGCTTTTATGGCTCCACCAGACTGAACTGTGTCATGAGTATACACTGCTGGTGCATGCTGGGAGTGCGTTTATTAATGGCGGCACACAGGTCCCAGCAAAACCACTCCGAACTGCTTACCTGTCGACTGTGTTACCCTGGAGGGCAGCTGTCTGTCCATCTACTACTGTATATCATACCGGCAAGTTTTGGAGACAGAGATCCAGGATTCTTTTTTAGGTCGCAGCTTCGCCCCTTTATGCGTACCATGCCTTTTTTTTGCAGTAGACCCTTCCCCTCTATTTTCTGTCAGTTTGTGTCTGGGCAACAGGGCGCAGTGCCACACACAAATTAGGATGAGATCTATCTATATCTATCATCTAATATCTGTCTCATAAATCTATCGATCTATCTATCTATCTATCTCATATCTATCTATCTCATATCTATCTATGTATCTATCTATCTATCTATCTATCTCCTATCTATCTATCTCCTATCTATCTATCTATCTATCTAATATCTATATCGATCTATCTATCTAATATATTATCTCTATTATCTATCTATATCTATCTCCTATCTATTTATCTATCTATCTATCTATCTATCTATCTATCTATCTATCTATATCTATCATCTAATATCTGTCTTATAAATCTATCTATCTATTTATCTATTATCTATCTATCTATCTATCTATCTATCTATCTATCTATCTATCCATTATCTATCTATCTATCTATCTATTATCTATCTATCTATCTATCTATCTATCTATCTATCTATCATCTAATATATGTCTCATAAATCTATCTATCTATCTATCTATCTATCTATCTATCTATCTATCATCTAATATATGTCTCATAAATCTATTATCTATCTATCTATCTATTATCTATCTATCACCTATCTATCTATTTATCTATTATCTATCTATCTATCTATTTATATATCTATCAATCATCTAATATATGTCTCATAAATCTATCTATCCATTATCTATCTATCTATCTATCTATCTATCTATCATCTAATATATGTCTCATAAATCTATCTATCTATCTATCTATCCTATTATCTATCTATCTATCTATCTCATATCTATCTTCTATCTATCTATCTATCTATCTATTTATATATCTATCAATCATCTAATATATGTCTCATAAATCTATCTATCCATTATCTATCTATCTATCTATCTATCTATCTATCATCTATCTATCTATTATCTAATATATGTCTCATAAATCTATCTATCTATCTATCTATCTATTATCTATCTATCTATCTATCTATCTCACTATCTATCTTCTATCTATCTATCTATCTATCTATCTATCTCATATCTATCTATCTATCTATCTAATATATTATCTCTATTATCTATCTATCTCCCATCTATCAATTATCTATCTATATCTATCTCTATCTATCTATCTATCTATCTATCTATCTATCTATCTATCTATCTGTGGTATATCATATCTATCTATCTATCTATCTATCTATCATCTGTCTATCTATCATCTAATATATATCTTATATTATCTATCTATCTATCTATCTATCTATCTATCTATCTATCTATCTATCTATCCTCCTGGATTCCAGCCATGTAAAATACACATACCTTCTTTCCATACAGCAGGTACTGACTTGTGGGTGTGCACCGTGGGGCAAGGTAAAGCAGGTGAAGGTTGTGTCCTGGGTGTGTCCATGTGCAGTCACATCACTATGTAGAGTGAAGGGCCATTGCTCTGCTCTGGAAATGTGACTTCTGTTGATGTTGGAGATACAGACGTGTACCCCCCCCAGCTCGGAGGAGTAATTACAGAGCTGTCTCAGCGCCATGATGGTATTCAGGGTGACTCTATATTTTACTCTCTGTAATACAGCAGTGAGGAGTTAATGAGCAGTGGGCGATTATATGTTAGGATCAGATGTGGCTTGGAAGCAGCTTTGGCATCCATACTGTATAATACAGCACCAGGTTTAACTCTTTAAATGCTTTACTTCCACTGAACCTCTGCATGCCAAGGCATATCTGCCATTCAGTAGTCTGTGGAAGCTGGGTAAGAACCCCGTGGATGTGATGAGAAATACTTTTGTTGTTATCCATAAACCTCTACCCTATTCTAGGTTTTCCTGCAGGTTTCATCTTCATGTTATATCTCTCCTTTTTGGGTATATGTAGCACAGAGCAGCCACTCTGACCACAAGTACGATTGTTCCCTTCGCATTGTAAAAGGGTGTGCTGGTACGGGTACAATCTGATTTCTGCATTCTACAGAAACTGCCCTCACCAAGGTGACAAATGACCTCCTGTCAGCTAAATGCAACGGCGACTATTCTCTGCTCATTCTTCTGGATCTCTCTGCTGCCTTTGACACCATCTCATTCTCGCCATACTCCACTATTGGTCTTAAAGGGCATCTGTCAGCAGATTTATACCTATGAAACTGGCTGACATGTTGCATTTGTGCACTTGGCAGCTGAAGGCATCTGTGTTGGTCCCATGTTCATCTGTGCCTGCATTGCTGAGAAAAATAAAGTTTTTATATATGCAAATGAGCCTGTAGGACAGGGATCAGCAACAATCGGCACTTCAGCTGTTGTAAAACTACAATTCCCAGCATGCTCCATTTATTTCTACTAGAGTTCTTAGAAGAGTAGAGCAAGTATGCATGCTGAGAGTTGTAGTTTCACAACCGCTGGAGTGCCGGAGGCTGTCTACCCCTGCTGTAGGAGCAACAGGCGTGTTGCCATTATATCTAGAGGCTCAGCTCTCTCTGCAACAGCCACGCCCCCCGTCTCATTGATTGACTTTAGTCAGGGCCAGGCATGATGACATTTACACTGCCTGGCCCTGTCAATCAAAGTGCAGAGGGAGCAGTAATTGCAGAGAGAGCAGAGCCTCTAGGTGTAAAGGTAACGCCCCCATTGCTCCTAGAGACTCATTTGCATATATTAAAACTTCTTTTTTGTCAGCAGTGCGGGACATATGAACATAGGACCAACACAGATGCCTTCAGCTGCCAAGCGCACATGTACCAGGTCTGTCAGCTTCATAGGGACAAATCTGCTGAGAGATGCCCTTAAAGGTCACTGCTCCTGGTTTTCTTCATATCTGTCAGTGTGTCATTTGCTGGCTCTGCTTCCCCACCTTTCCCTCTTGCTGTTGGGGTTCCTCAGGATTCAGTCCTAGGTCCTCTCCTGTTTTCTCTCTACACAGTCCCTATCGTACAGACATCTGATTTGGATTCCAGTACCATCTCTATGTCAATGACATCCAACTGTATACTTCTTCCCGTGATATCACCGCTGCTACAGAACACTAGTGACTGTTGGCCGTCTCCAACATCAATGTCCTCTCTACCTCCAACTGAACTTCTTGTGTTCTCGCCATCTACTAGCCTTCCTAAACCTGAAATCTCCCTCTCAGTTCGTGGCACCAGCGCCACGCCTAGGCAGCATGCCCACTGTCTCGGTGTTATGTTTGACACTGATCTTTCCTTTACCCCATATTCAATCTCTTGTCTACTTATTTTACCTGCACCTCTAAAACATCTCTAGAATTAACTCCTTTCTTACTGTGTTAACGACAAAAACTCTCATTGTTGCCCTGGTCCATTCCCGTCTCAGTTACTGTAACTCAGTCTTAATTGGTTTCCCCCTCACCAGGCTCTCTCCTCTCCAAATGCAGCGGCCAGGCTCATCTACCCACCCGCTCCGATGCCTCCACCCTGTACCAGTCATTGCCCATACAGTATAGGATTCAATATAATCTTCTCATTCTCACCGCAAAGCTCTCCACAGTCCTGGACCTCCTATATCTCCTACCTAATCTTTGTCTACCACCTAAGTCTACTTTCACGCGTTTTGGTTTTCTGTTTGTGAGATCCTTTCAGGGCTCTCACAAGTGGTCTAAAACGGATCAGTTTTGCCCTAATGCATTATGAATGGAAAAGGATCCGCTCAGAATGCATCAGTTTGCCTCCGCTCAATCACCATTCCTGCCTGCAGCGTTTTGCTGTCCACCTGACGAAGCGGAGCCAAACGGATCCATCCTGGCACACAATGTAAGTCAATGGAGACGGATCCCTTTTCTCTGACACAATCTGGCACGATAGAAAATGGATAGTCCCCCGTTGACTTTCAATGGTGTTCAAGGTGGATCCATCATGGCTATAGAAGAGATAATACAACCGGATCCGTTCATGACGGATGCATGCGTTTGTATTGTTGTAACAGAAGCGTTTTTGCAGATCCATGACGGATCCGCAGAAAACGCTAGTGTGAAAGTAGCTTTACCTGTGCTCTCCGTTCAACGAATGACTTCTGACTGACATTCACCATGATCCGAACATCTCACTTTCATCTCCAAGACTTCTCCTGAGCTGCACCAGTTCTCTGGAATTTCCTACCCCAAGCAATAAGGTTAGATCCCAACATCCACAGACGCTCCCTAAAAACACATCTTTTTAGGTTAGCCTATCACATGCCCTGATCTAACTCTTCTCCATTCACTGTCCCCCCACCAACGTTTAGCATCATTCTTCTGAACCTGATCCTTAGTCAGATATCCTCACCCCATGCACTCCGAAGCACTACAGATGATGGCTGGTGACTGGCTCATACAGATTTATATCTACTCCCCTATTGTGTTAAGATGGCTGGACCACTGCACAAATCAAGCACTTGTTACCTTTTGTGTCACCCCTACCTCCTCATAGATTGTAAGCTCTTGCGTCCAGGGCCCTCATACCCCATGTTTTAATTGTAATGTAGGATTCTACTTGTACATTAACCCTTTGATTGTAAAGCGCTGCGGAATATGTTAGCGATTTATAAAGACTACTATAATGACCCCTCTTCTTTATGTACCCTTCTTTTTGTCACATATTTAAGTAATATCGCAACAACCCTCCCCCCTCCCTCCATCCCCCCATCCCCAGGCCTAAGACATGGAGACGATGCGTCTCTAATGGATGTCTATGTGTCCCGGGGGAAGTCTTTGTCCTCATGGTCCATCAGTCTGGTGCAGAGCCCGATCTTGGCTGACAGGGCCTGCCGATAATTGCATGTTGTATTTATAATAGGATATGCTCGGTATATGAGTAAGAGGATATAGATTTGGGTAAGAGGATAGCAGTAATAGGATGCCACCTCTATCAATCAGCTCATGTCATCTGTGCAAATTCACAATATAGACAGGTGACAATGTTGTGGAATCTATAGCATGGTAACCCCCACCTTCCATAAGGTCTGTTACTGTAGGGTACACTAGCCCCTCTTCCTTGGGGATACCATTTATTGTGCACTATTCAGTATGGACCCAGTAAAACGTTTGTAAACCCTAGGGCAGTGGTGGCGAACCTATGGCACGGGTGCCAGAGGCGGCACTCAGAGCCCTCTCTGTGGGCACCCGCACCCTAGAAAAAGTCTATGGTGCACCAATATGCCTTGGACTTTTTCTGCCATTGATCAGCACAGGGCGCACTATGAACAGCACAGGCAGTGCACTGAATGTAGGCAGGCTCCTATAGATAAATGATAAAGTACATGGAAGATTTACTATATTGGACTGTAGTATTCAGGTTAAGTTGCCGTGTTGGCACTGTGAGATAAATAAGTGGGTTTTGGGTTGCAGTTTGGGCACTTAGTCTCTAAAGGGTTCGCCATCACTGCCCTAGGGTAATTTTTGGCCAACCCCATTGCTCGCCACAGCTGTCTTACCTACACAGACTTCTCAAGACCATGGACCATGTGGCCACCACCATCTTAGACCGCTGCTTGGCTCATGGACGTGAGGTGCCAAGTTATGTAACCCCTAAGTGCTCGGGTCACCTGTCCTTCCCTTTAAGGCTTCTCACTCATGTCCACCTTCCCTTGTTTCTCATCACTCTACCTCCAGGATCTCAAAAGTAAAAATATATTTTTTCGAAAGTAATATTTAAGTATTTTCATTTTCTTAATTCCCAGAGAACCCCTTTAATAAAGTGTAATCCTCATATAATGAAATGTTCTTCAGGTTTCTTGCATACCATACTTTGTATTTTAATCTTTTACCATTTCGGAGACATCTGCTTGCTGACAGTGAATGGAAGCATTCTGTTTAACATACAGTGCAGGGTTGCCAACTAGAACATTTCATTTTTTCTGGACAACTTATTCCAAAATCACAGACAGCCAACATTTTTTACGGACAAATTGGAAAACCATAATGAATGATAGAGATTATAAGTAATCCATGTCTATAGCCAAATACGCTGAAAACACCTCATTACCAGCATTTACTGTGAGCTGTAAAATGATGATAATTGCCACCAAAATAATCTATTCAAGTACCACCAGCCTCAAAAAAATCACGGACACATCTATTTTTTCCACGGACACAGGAAAAAAGTCCTCTATTTTTACGGACTGTAGAGAAAATTCTGGACGGTTGGCGACCCCGATACAGAGGGCTGAAAACCTGTACAAAATAAATACTTCTCCTAGCTGAGAATTTTCTGCATTTATTATTCTCTCTAAGAAAACAGGCGGTACTATCGGTGTAGAAAAGTAGAGAGCATGGCATAAATGGGAGGAAAAGTTGCAAATTCTAGTTCAAAATGGTGCTTGTGCAAAAGCTTGCTAGTTTGTGTGCCAAAAAGCAATCCTGATGTTATACTCACCCCTTTCTCCAGCGCCGTTCTTTGCTTTGCTGGTCAGGTCCTCCTGCTGCTGCCTGTTTATGGACTGTAGTGGTGAAGCGCAGATGTACAGCATGTGATCACTGCAATCACTGTGTCAGCGTTAGATGACGAGGACAGTGATTGGCTGTAGCAACCTCATACCATATTGCGGCAGTGGCAGGGCACTAGTGGAAGCTTGCCCGACATGCTCTCGGACCACACCTTTGAGGGTCCATTCACACGTCTGGGGTGTGTTGCGGATCCGCAAGCTGCGGACAAGAATAGAACATGTTCTATCTGTTGCGAAGCCGCGGACTGGAAATTCGGGGCCGAAGCCCGGAAGTTTAGGGCCACGCTCTGCAAATGCAGAAACGGAGAGCACGTAGTGTGCTCTCCGCTTCACGTCCGGCCCCATTGTGAATGAATTGCAGAATTGCGTAACGGAAGCGGACCCATTTGCGGACATGGGAATGGGGCCTAAGACTACTGTCCTGAATTATAATGTGCAACTGATTTTCCAAACCATTCACTGCCAAATTAAAGAAACACAAAAAAATGTATGCCCTGGCCACTAGAAAAGTAGATGATATAAATTGTAGTGGAGGTAAACTTCTTGCAGGTAACAGTACTTGTGAGTTATCCACTCCCTTCTGATCCTCAGTTGTGTCATGTGACTGACACTCTGACTCAGTGTTTTAGGTGTGGACAGGAGTCAGTTTCTCTATCAGTTGCTATTAGAGCCTCAATATGAGTCCCACAGGAATGAATAGAGAAGGTGACTTCCTGTCCACACATAAGAGGCTGTGTCAGTTACATGACACAGCTGAGGGTCAGAAGGGAGTGGATAACTCATAAATACAGTCACCAGTGAGAAGATTACCTCCACTACAATTCTAACAGGGCAAAGAATAAAACAGTTTTGTGGGAGTGCTTCTTGAAAGGGAATCTATCAGTTGTTTATGCTGTCCTTCCTAAGGGTAACATAAACCTGCGGCAGAGACTCTGATCAAATGCAGGGTCAAATTTGGCCAGTTGGTTTCTTAAAATCAGTGCTGGGCACCTCCAGTGGGACCTGACCTCTGGCATTTGCTCAGTGCAATGCACAAGCTTAGGTGTCCTCATGGATGCGGGGGTAGCAGTTGCACCTGGGCTCTGGTGCCCAACAGCCCCTCTGCCATGTCATAAGACAACTGTATTATGAATGGCCCATGGTTGGGGCCTTTGCATTGGGGCCCATTGACTACAGATGCGGCCTCTGATTCAGCCCATGCTGTCATTTTAGTTAATTATGTAATGTGTAGGTACCATATTGGGAACCAGGTTTGTGCCTGACTGTCTACTGTGTAGGTCAATGTAACTTTATAAGTGAAACGTCATTGCTCTCATGCTTTGACTGATGGGTGGGTCAGGAGACAAGAGAATTTGGCAGCCCGACAGGTGATGTCAGAAGACAAGAGTCAATCTAATAGAAGAAGATAGGATTGTGACACAAACCCCCGGAGAGGAGGGGGAGAGAGGATTGTAAAATTTAGGTGGCAAAAATCCCCAAGCCAGGCAATTCCAGCAGCAAAGAGGCTTAGAGGAATTGCTATGCAAATCTTAACCACCGCTGAGAGTAAAGCCCAGTAAATCCCGGGCTGCAGAAGCTATTATCCTATTCCCTCCTCCTCCCTTCCCTTAGTCCAGCCGGTCAGTGGAAGACTATGCCATCATCCAGACTCAGACCTGGTCTCCGTACAAGACCTCGTGTAAGGTGCATGGTGTCATCCTCTAAGCGCTTACCTGTACCCTATATACCCCCCACACACACTTCTGAATATAGGGATGGTGGCAGGGTGACCTACGTGGTGGAATGCTTAGCAGGCAAAGAGGATAAAGATTACTGTCTCCATGGCAACCATTCCTAGCATGAGCTAAGATGTTATGTGAGTTTCCGATGAAGGCAATGCATGTAGAACCCGTGTGTCATGCGAGGTGAATGAGTCGCGTGTGCAGGTGCGCAACACTGTCACTCCCAGCCCACCGATGTAATTGACATTTTCTTTTGATGCCCACAGTGATCAGACTGTGCTTCATGATTGGAAAAAAAATCACATAAAATGGTAATTCTGACAGATGTAGAAGACATGAGTTTGTCATTTTGTCATTGACGTCATGAGGGGATACCTGTGCTTTTTCATAAATAACCTGTTGCAGGGGTTTTCCGGCAGAAAAAGTCATGATATAAACTAAGCAGTGCTCACCTTGCGGATCCCCCACCGCTCTCTGCTTCCTGGCTCAGTGATGACCTGCCACAGCTGATGATTAGCTAGCTGCAGTGGACACTGTGTCGGAGGACCAGGCAGCGTTGCTATGGGGAGGATCCATGAGGTGAGTACAGTTTTTTATGCTTCCACAGAACCATCAGTAGCTCACACCATCACATTTTTCTTTAAATGGTAGTGTTAACTCTATGCCTAACTAATATAGCGCCTAATGACAAATTCAGCTCTACTAGATCACTACGTATTGTCATGTAAGCAATTCCCAGAGACTGATGATAATCACATACTTTATATGAATAAAGGCATTCTTGTTGTTCTACAGCTAACCCCGCTGGGGAGACCTATTGTGTTATTCATGCTGAGCATCTTGGCTCATCAATATGATTCCAAAACTGTAAAAGTGGCATTTGAACAGTGACGCCAATGCACTAATACATGCCCCACAAGACAGGGGTCCACTTCACAGTCACAATTTGAGCTTCAATCCTGGTTTTAACTTCAGCTGTTATCCGTAAAATGAATAGTGCTGTGTGGCATGTGTAGTGACCCCATAGCGGTGCCACTACTGATACAGAATCAGTACCTGCTGCTGACCATCCCTCCTTGTCAAACAGGCTATACAGCTGTCCGCCAGACAATCATATGACTGACGGCTCCACAAGTTCCCAATAAACCGACCCAAATCTGATGCGTTTATAAGTTATGGGGGGATATGTGGAGAGGGATTACTGGTTGTTTAGCTCCTGTCATCACCTATAGAAACAAGGAGTTGGACTGGTTAAAATCTAAGCTTTTTGATCACAGTGCGAGTTATTGGGGCACCGTCAGGATGCCCCCATACACATGGATATAGGTGGGATCCCCTGACAAATAGCTGATGTGTTTATCCAGCTTAAAGAGGTATTCCTCCCTGCACAGGCCACTCTTAGAAAGTGGTTGTCTCAGTAAAGACAGGCAGATTGTAGTATTGGAGGTGTTCATAGTGGGGGTGGGGGGGGCACTCTCTGCTCATGGAGGACCCTGCCCTATGACATCCATATGGCCTCTTAGGGTTGGCTAGAGGGATTGTTTTGTGGAAGGTCAACCCCCTCTCCTTCATAGCCCCCATAATAGATACTCCATTACCCACAATGAATCCCTTGATGATACTCAGTACTCATGCCGTTTGCGACATGACAGCACAATCCAATTACTATACTGTTGTTTGCATCTTTTATTAGTATAGATTTTTCAATTGACATCATGCTATTAACTCCTCAGCCTCCTTTTAAATGTGAAATGTGTTGTACAGATCTGTCCCTTTAAGAGCGGTCAGACTTGATCTCCCTATGTCTAGAAGACTATGTTTAGATGTTTTAGATTGTAATCTCTGCCAGTGTTATAATAATCTCATTTCCCCCTATTATGGATTCAGCTGCTTAACATTGCCCCCGATTTAATCTGCACAAGTGGAGAATAAGCCATCACCGCCATACACACCATGATCATTTTATTTGTGTGATTGCGTGTTTGTACGCTGTGGGTTTAAGTGCTTGTAAATACTCCCAGCATCCTCCTCTGCCTGCTGCGCCAAAGATCTGTTTTCATGGGAAAACAGTGGTTCTTCAGCTGGTGGCATCGTCTTCTCCTATGATTCCTTCCAACTTTTTTTCCCTGTGATAAATACAACCTCCTGGAAAGATCACCACTGTTTTTATCACTATCGTACATCACCGCACTATCTCCCCACCGAGACAGACTGAAACAGTCTCCTGAAAACAAGCCTGCTGGAAAATGGCGCAAGGGAACAATTTTATCTATCTATCTATCTATCTATCTATCTCATATCTATCCATCCATCTATCTACCATCTACCTACCTATCCATTATCTATCTACCCACCTATTGACTATCTATCTATCTATCTATCTATCTATCTATCTATCTATCTCATATCTATCCATCCATCTATCTACCATCTACCTACCTATCCATTATCTATCTACCCACCTATTGACTATCTATCTATCTATCTATCTATCTATCTATCTATCTATCTATCTATCTATCTCATATCTATCCATCTATCTACCATCTACCTACCTATCCATTATCTATCTTTCCACCTATTGACTATCTATCTATCTATCTATCTATCTATCTATCTATCTAATCTATATAATAGAAATTAGAATGTATTAAAGAGATCCACATTTCTTCAGATATGTGCCCCCTCATAGTAGATATGCCCAGCTATGTGCCCCTCACAGTAGTTATGCCAGATATGTGACCCCCTCACAGTAATATGCCCAGATATATGCCCCCTTGCAGTAATATTCCACAGTTATGTGCCCCCTCACAGTAATTTTGCTCTGATATGTGCCCCTCATAGTATTATGCCCACGTATATGCCCTCTTCACAGGAAGTAAAAGAAACCCAAACTCTACATACCCACCTGGTTCCTCCGATGATCTCCCCAGCAGCAGCAGGATACACAGGGAGGAGGAGCACAGCTGACTGCTGTCCGGCCCCACCCCCTTCACAGACCAGCCATGTGCAGCGCCAACAGGGGGAGGAATGATGAAGCAGGGAGCGGCTCTCTGCTTCATCATTACAGGCAACTATCAGCTGCCTGAGATCATTAGTTCTCAGTTGTAAATAAGTATGAAAAATGAGTCAGTACCCAGTGAAAAGTGTGTGGAACATGTCATTTTAGCTCCACTCCATTAGGCCGTTGTCAGTCTCCTATCTATCTCATATCTATCTATCTATCTATCTATCTATCTATCTATCTATCTATCTATCTATCCCTTAGCGTGTCCTGTGTGGGTTTGTAACAGGAATACTGCCACCATGTGGTTGTATGACCACATGACACACTAAGGTATTTACTCCTCTGACTGCTGCAGCACTCATACAGCACTCTGCTGGATCAATGAGAGAGGTGTGCCTCTGCATACTTCTCTCTCTCCCTGCCTGACTCCAATCTGTATGATCAGTGCAGGCAGGAGGGTGCGCAATCTTGAACCCAGCCTTCTACATGCTGAATGGCCTTCGATGACGTCATAAGTGAGAGAGACCAGAACAGGGAGAGAATACTGTGGTGTAACTGTAGAGATATGTGATCTTTTAAAAAAGATAGTGTGTGTGTCAGAGAGGTGTATATGTAGCAGGGCTGTGTTTGTTAGATGTGGATAGCAGTGCTGTGTGTGTATATATATGTCAGCTGTGTAGCAAAGCTGTGTTTGGTGTGTATAGTAGTGCTGTGTAGCGGTGCTGTGTTTGTCATGGGGTGTATGCAGCTGTGCTTTGTGTGTGTGTATGTCAGCTGTGTGGCAGAGCTGTGATTGTCAGTTGTGTATACAGCAGTGCTGTGTTTGTAAGTTACTGACCTTGACCCCTCCACTTCATTAAACCACTAGGAATGGTTTAATAAACAGAAAATATTTTTTTCTAGTTTTCTGTTGTCTAATCTTATGGATAATACAGTATATATGTGGGCCAATAGAGGGGGGCTTGACACCTAATTATTTAGAGGACACTGTGGCCCGCACCCACCAGCCGGTTAGTGGGGTTGAGGGAGAATGATGCCATGCCACTCACTCACCAGTGTAGTGGAGAGCCGTCCCTGGCATCTACCAGTGTCTACAAAAGTAGACCAGTGGGCAGCATGCAAAGGGGCCTCCATGTTTTTTTCCTGGATATTTTGTAGATCTATCTATCTATCTATCTATCTATCTATCTATCTAATTAAATCAAATCAGCTTTAATGGCAGGACTACATACATTTTAGCATTGCCAAAGCAAGTGGGAAATAATTGGGTAGGGTTGGGGGATGGGGACACATCCAGTGTGGGGATATAGAAGTCCATGGTATATCAGGCTCCTCTCAGTCTATATGTAAAATAAATGTGGAGCCCCAGTTATGGGTCTACATCACAACGAAAGCCAGATATCCCTCAAAGGAAGGAAAACCGAGCAAAGGGGTGTCTCCATTACAGAGATCACCAAATCCACCATATTAAATGGCCCCTATGTCAAGATCCTGCTTTTTTACAAGCTTTAAGGATGTGACGGGGAAAACCTAAGTCAGTTTATCCATCCACAGACAGCTGTTTCGGGGGTGTTGCCCCTCATCAGTGTGGAGTAGGATTCTGGCTAACCGGGAGCAATGCCTCGGAGACTACTCAAACAAAATAATAGCTGATCTCAGGGAGACCAGCCATAAAAACACCGCGGAGCCTCATTTAAGAGTCTTAACACAGCAATCCGAAGTGCAAAGCTCCCTGGGAAACAGGAATATGCAAAATAAATGTGGAGCCCCAGTTATGGGTCTACAACACAATGAAAGCCAGATATCCCTCAAAGGAAGGAAAACCGAGCAAAGGGGTGTCTCGATTACAGAGAACACCAAATCCACCATATTAAGTGGTCCCTATGTCAAGATCCTGCTTTTTTACTGTTTCCCAGGGAGCTTTGCACTTTGGATTTCTGTGTTGAGACTCTTAAATGAGGCTCCGCTGTGTTTTCTGTAGCTGGTCTCCCTGAGATCAACTATTATTTTGTTTGAGTCCTCTCAGTCTATGGCAGGCAGTAATATATTGTGCTGCTATGGCCGCTGTGTTCTCCTCTTCCTCCTCCATGGAGGTGAAGTCTGGGCAGAGATCAGACAGTCTCCTGAAGTGAGAATCCCTCACTGCTGAGTATTTGAGGCACCGTAGCAGGAAGTGAGCCTCATCCTCCACGGCCTCCTGGTTGCACTGCTGGAACTGCTCTCTGCTCTCCCTGGGCTTGTACCTCTGTCAGTGACGCCCGTATTCGATGAGCAGACTGTGGGCGCTCAGTTTGTAGCAGGTTAGGATCTGTCGGTCTCTTGGATTGGGGAGTTTCTCCAGATATGGGGCCAGTTTGTATTCCCTCTGTAGGCTCTGGTATACTGTCAGTGTCTGTGATGTTTATATGTCATTCCTCCAGACACTAATTAACTCCTCTTTGCCCTTGGGTATCATCCTCTGGATTTCCCCCTTTGCCAGGCTGTTTTGGTTGGTGGCTTGGGCAGGCTGGTTTTGGGTGACTTGTGGCTGGGTGCTTTGTTTTTCTGCGGCTTCTTGGTGTAGCAAAGCTTTGTGATGGTAGGAGCTGGGACTGCTGCTATGCACCCTCTTCTGGACAGCAAAGTAAAGTGGGAATCTGCCCAGTTCTGCTCGACAGGCACTGTTTGAGGTGCTCCTATGAACCTGGAGAAAGTGTTTTCAGAGTACTAGGTAGAATAGTTCTGTTGGCCCAGAGTCCCACGTTGCCCAGTCTGGGTATGTGTCTGGGCCCCAGACTTCACTGCCATACAGGAGTATTCGGGTGATGATGGTGTCAAGGATTTTAAGCCAGACGGTCACTAGTGCCTTAAGATGATACAGACGCCTTCTGATGGCATAGAAGGTTTTGCTCGTCTTGTCTTTCGGTGTTTCCATGGCTTTCTTAAAACTCCCTGATTGGCTGATTTCTAGGCCCAGGTAGGTGTAGCTGTCAGTTTATGAAAGTGGACAGTTGTTTAGCAGGAAGGGATGACGCCTGGCTGCTTTCCGGCTTCGTTTCTGGAACACCATGATGTTGGGTTTCTTTGGATTGATGGGCAGTGCCCATGTGTTACTAAACTTCTCCAGGATTTTCAGGTTATCTTGGAGACCTTTCTCAGTTTGCTGATAGTAGCAGAAGATCATCTGCATAGAGGAAAATTTCACCTCGGTGTCATGGAGGCTAAGACCGGGTGCTGAGGAGGACTCCAGAGCCTCCGCCAGCTCACTGATATAGATGTTAAAGAGGGTTGGACTGAGGCTGTAGCCCTGTCTGACTCCTCGGCTCTGCCGGAAATAAGCCATTTTCCTCCCATTCACCTTCACCCTGCATCTGTTCTCAGTGTAGGAACTTCTGATGACATCATATGTTTTTCCTCCTATTCCGCTTTCGAGAAGTTTCAGGAATAGGCCCGGGTGCCACACTGAGTCAAAGGCCTTCTTAAAGGGAATCTGTCAGCAGGTTTGAGCCCTGTCAGCTAAACATATGCTGACGTTCAGGGTCTCATTAGCATGCCTAATATGGGCTCATCTAAACAAATGGTAGCGTAATTTTGTCAAAAAACAGGTTTAACCAACCTGCCAATCACACACAGGTGAGCTCAGGAGGTCCAGATGCAGGTGCCTGCCGTAGACATCGCTGTATGTGGCCAGCGCCTCAGCTCTGCCGCTTCTCCTCCTCCTGCTGTAGCGCTGGCCTGCACGCACACGGCGCGCGCGCACTTCACTTGAAGAAGCCGATCCAAGAAGTCCGCACGGGTGCATGCCTGTGCGCACGCGCGACTTCTTGGATCGGCTTCTTCAAGTGAAGTGCGCACGCGCCGTGTGCGCACGAGCCAGCGCTACAGCAGGAGGAGGGGGAGGGAGAGGCGGCACGGAGCATTAGGAGGCGGCGCTGGCCACATACAGCGATGTCTGCGGCCGGGCACCCTGCATCGCTGGACCTCCCCTTGGGCTCCTTATATGTGTGATTGACAGGTTAGTTAAACCTGTTTTTTGACAAAATTACGCTACCATTTGTTTAGATGAGCCCATATTAGGCATGCTAATGAGACCCTGAACGTCAGCATATGTTTAGCTGACAGGGCTCAAACCTGGTGACAGATTCCCTTTAAAGTCCACAAAGCAGGCATAGATCTTTCCATGCTTAGTATTGTGGACATGGCTCTTGATGAGGCTCTGCAGGGTGTAGATATGGTTCGTGGTGCGGTGGTGTGGCATGAAGCCTGCTTGGCTTCTGCTGAGGATTTTGTGCTGGGTGAGGAAGCTGAGGATTCTCTTATTCAGGATACTGCTGAGGAGTTTCCCCAGGTTGCTGCTGACACATATCCCTCTATAGTTGGCTGGGTCGTACCTGTCTCCGCTCTTGTGTATGGGGGTGATGATGCCCTGGTTCCAGCTCTGGGGGAAGTAGCCAGCACTCAGCACAACGTTGTAGAGTTTTACTAATGCAGCCTGAATACCTGGCGGGCTTTATTTGATCATTTCTGGAAGGATCCCATCTGGATCACTGGCTTTTTTACTCTTGATCACTGAGATCCTCTCTGTTATCTCCTGTGGTGTGATCAGTGTGTCTAGGGTTTTGGAAATCTTAGATTTTTCCCTCCATATCCTTCAGCTTTTATGTGATTTCTTTTTGTTCTGGGCTTTGGTCCTCCCACAAGATGTCTTTGTAAAGATCGTTGAAGTACTGGAGCCAGATGTTGCCGTTTTGGAGGTGGAGGTTGGTGTTCTTGCTGGTTTTGTCCATGTGCCTCCATAGTTCCCCGAAGGAGTTGTCCTGGAGAGCATCTTGGAGTTGGAGGAGCTTGGTTGAGATGTTGCATTGCTTTTTCTTTCTGAGGATATTTTTGTATTGCGTTTGTATGTTGTTTTAGGCTCCCCTCAGACTGGGGTTGTTCAGATCTTGGTGTTTCCTATTTGAGGCCATTCTTAGCGCCTTCCTTATATCTTTACACTTCCGGTCGAACCAACTGTTGAGTTGTTGCTTTTTTGGCCTTTTGTTGCATCTTTTCAGGTCAGACATTTCCACCATGGTGTAAAGTATATTATTAAAGTCCCTTACCGCAAGATTTACTCCTTCTGGGTTTAGCTCATACACTTTACTATGGAAGTTATGGAGCATCTCCTGGATCTCTGCACTGTTTATGGTCTCCATATACTTTGGGGCTGACATCTTGGACCATTTAAAAGATGGAGGTAGGCTAAAGAGGCCGGTCTGCTGTGATGTTTGTGCCAGTGGTTTACTTGTGAATGTAATGTATAGGAGCAGTTGGTTGTGGTCTGACAGGTGTGTCTGTGGGGTGACTATGAAGACATCAACATTTTTGGGGTCCATATCTGTGATGTAAGATTACCAAGAAGATAAGTTTCCAAATGATATAAAAAATGGGTACCTCTATTTTGACCAAAAACCTCTCAATAATAATCGGGTTACCTTTAAAACATAACGTTTATCACAAAACTTTTTAAAAAAGCACCCAGTATACACCAAAATATCGTGAACATAAACTGGTGGACAAAGAAACGTCTAGGGTAACAAGAGGCAAAGGGAGGGAGGGAAATGCTGGGTCTCTGCCCCTATACAGATCCCTATGTAACAATGCCCTAGGCCTAATGATGCCTGATACACCCTAATCCGCCCTAACGTGCACTGACTGCCCAGCTTCGTCCTGAAGGGTGAGAGGCAGAGGGGTAGGATGCCCTACAGACACAGTCCACCTTAAGGGAGCCAGGGGACACAGTTATATTGACACCTCAGACTGCCTTAATAAATAAAACACACATGTGTGGATTATGCAATGCCCATATGCCCAACGCGTTTCCCTGGCCTCTGCCAGTTCATCAGGGGACTATAAAGCGATGCAAGCTGCACAAGCCAGACTGCATATATACAAACAGTGCAGGAAACCTGTATGTGAACCTGCACAAGTAAACATAGTCGAGAGAGTGGAGGGCTTATCTTATGCCGCGATGTGGCCAGCCGACCAGCTTCATGGGACCGGGCTCCAATGATGCCGAACCTGTCCAGTGGGGATCCGCGTATGGCAGCATCACCAGTGGCCTCCGCGCTCTATACTGTTTAAATAGCCGCGCGTCGGCCGCCACCTCTATTGCTCGCGGTCACGTCACAATCACGTGCCTCGTCATGTGATCGCAGGTCCTGCGACTACACTGCGCCGGGAGACTGTGAAATCGGAGCCAGTATACAGAGTCAGGGGCGGATCTAGGTTGCTTAGTCCCTGCCCACTGGCGCCGATATAAATATGTCCTGCCTGGTCAGATGCAGGAACAATGAGGAGGTAGGAATGTTTAATGCCCAGTGCAACTCGGAATGAGAAGGGGCGTAATTCCCAGGGCACATTGACAATACAATAATTAATGCTGCTAATGACACAACAGATAGTCAATGATAATGACACCAGTTTAGCATACAATGACGCTAATCAGGCGTACAGAGTATTACATACCGATATACCTAGAAAATACAGGGATGTAGAGCTGCACAGTTGTATACACAGGGAACAGTAGGTAACTCAGAGTAGCAATTCACCACCATTACAGAAGGAGGATGGCGGAAGTAGGTAGATAACCGGAGAGGCTGAGATAGGAGATATTCAGATAAAAGGGGCGAATGATAATTGCTCCTTCAGGCCTCTCGGGTGGATAGTTTGTAACTCATAAATCCACCAAGTCTCCCTTTGCAGTATTCTTTTGTCCCAATCCCCACCTCGAACTGGGGGTGGAATAACTTAAATCCCCAAAAATCTGAGCTGGGAAAAATCACCCCCATGAGCTGAGGTAATCATGGCGTGCCAAAGGAGTATCCTTCTCTCGCCTTAAATCACCCAAATGTTCGCCAATTCTCCTACGTAATTCTCTCCTCGTCTTGCCGATATACTGCAAACCACAGCAGCCGCATTGTGCACGATATATCACCCCCCTTGAACGGCAGTTGACGAATCCCCTTGACAATATCAGTGATGGCATAGTCTACCACACTGTTGCCTACATGGGAGTTTAGAGTATATCTACCAAGAAAGTCTTCCTTGGTGCGGCCATTGGGAATATGAAGTCCGAGGCTTCGACATAAGTTCAGAAATTTTCTGGCACTTTTATTTACTGTGCTGTGCCAGGGGAATGTCTGTGCCAGGGGGATGTCTGGCATGGCGCTGAGTTTAGCTGCCAGCTCTGTGTTGATGCTCTGGATGATGTGTTCAGGGATGTCCTTTCTTGGGAGCAGAGATGACAGGATGATTTTACAGCTGGGGAACTTCTGTTGTGCGGTCCCTGCTAGCTGGCTCAGTAGTCCTTCTATCTGCCGGTGCTGGTCCTGGAGGTTATTGGTGTCTGTATTTATAGTAACATAGTAACATAAGGCCGAAAAAAGACATTTGTCCATCCAGTTCGGCCTGTCATCCTGCTAGTTGATCCAGAGGAAGGCAAAAAAAAACCCTGTGAGGCAGAAGCCAATTTTCCCCACTTAAGGGGAAAAAATTCCTTCCCGACTCCAATCAGGCAATCAGAATAACTCCCTGGATCAACGACCCCTCTCTAGTAACTATAGCCTGTAATATTATTACACTCCAGAAATACATCCAGGCCCCTCTTGAATTCCTTTATTGTACTCACCATCACCACCACCTCAGGCAGAGAGTTCCATAGTCTCACTGCTCTTACAGTGAAGAATCCTTTTTTATGTTTGTGTACAAACCTTCTTTCCTCCAGACGCAGAGGATGTCCCCTTGTCACAGTGACAGTCCTGGGGATAAATAGATGATGGGAGAGATCTTTGTACTGACCCCTGATATATTTATACATAGTTATTAGATTTCCCCTCAGTCGTCTTTTTTCTAAAGTGAATAACCCTAATTTTGATAATCTTTCAGGGTACTGTAGTTGCCCCATTCCAGTTATTACTTTAGTTGCCCTCTTCTGAACCCTCTCCAGCTCTGCTATGTCTGCCTTGTTCACGGGAGCCCAGAACTGTACACAGTACTCCATGTGTGGTCTGACTAGTGATTTGTAAAGTGGTAGGACTATGTTCTCATCACGGCATCTATGCCCCTTTTGATGCAACCCATTATCTTATTGGCCTTGGCAGCAGCTGCCTGACACTGGTTTTTACAGCTTAGTTTGTTATTTATTAAAATTCCTAGATCCTTTTCCATGTCAGTGTTACTGAGTGTTTTACCATTTAGTATGTACGGGTGACTTGCATTATTCCTTCCCATGTGCATAACTTTACATTTGTCAGTGTTAAACCTCTTCTGCCATTTCTCTGCCCAAGCCTCCAATCTATCCAGATCCCTCTGTAGCAGAAAACTGTCCTCTTCAGTGTTAATTACTTTACACAGTTTAGTGTCATCTGCAAAAATAGATATTTTACTGTGCAAGCCTTCTACAATGTCTGTATGTATCCCACATACAGACATTTTCTCCCAGTCCGAGCATCCTCATTTTATATACTAACCTTTTATGAGGTACGGTGTCAAATGCTTTGGAGAAGTCCAGATATACGACATCCACTGACTCACCGCTGTCAAGTCTAGAACTTACCTCCTCATAGAAGCTGATTACATTTGTTTGGCATGACCGATCCCTCATGAAGCCATGCTGATATGGCGTTATTTGCTTATTTCCGTTGTATGATAATGTGGTTGGGTTTGGTGAAATATGGATTATTGATGATGGCTGTTGCTTGTTCGATAGTAGAGCAGCAGATTTTACGGACTCTTTTTCCTGGGAAAAGTCGCTTTGTGTTCAAGTATTTAGCATTGGAGTCTATAATCAGAAGAGTATCAGGGCGCGGTGGCTTACTGCTCATGTTCGTATCCGGCCTGCTGCTCCGGCGTCTTGTAGGAAGCTGCGTTGGGGTCCTGGTAATGGTTGGCTCTGTTGTTGGGGTCTGCTGTGGTTGTCAGCTCTGGCCCCCTGTTCTTTGCTTTGCTCTCATTTTCTGTTATTTCCATTTGGCAGTTAGTTGATACTGTATTTTGGTGTTTGGTCTCACACCCATCTTTCCCTGGGTTCTTCTGCTTGATTAGGGGATAAGTCTGGGATTTCAGTTTTTCTATCTCTCCTCTCAGTTCTGTGCTTTCTTGCTGCAGTTCTTGTAATTTACCTCTTATTTTCTGCAGGGCTGAGGCCTGTTCACACTTCAGTCTGGTTATCTCTTCAGCTACTTGGTCATTTGCATTTTTGTCACCAGAATTTCTTTGAAGAATTTCTATCTATCTCATATCTATCTATCTATCTATCTATCTATCTATCTCATATCTATATATCTCATATCTATCTATCTATCTATTATCTATCTCATATCTATCTATCTATCTATCTATCTATCTATCTATCGTATCTATCTATCTATTTTTTATTTTTACCCGAGGAGAAGTACAAAAGTTGCGGTAATTGAGATACATAATGCGAGGGCCTACACTTGTTCACATCTGCGTTGGAGGCTCTGTTCGGGCCTCTGTCACAGATTATGTCAAAAAGACCAGATAAAAAAGCCTTATATGCAGGACCCGTCTGGTAAAAGGACAGGAACCCGAACAGAAACAGAACAGACTCCATCATAGTCAGTGGCGTCTGCTCTGTTCGGGTCAGTTATGTGCAGAGCAATGGAAATAAATAGCCGTGGTGTGAATGTGCCCTAAGAGGTTGGTTTTTACGCAGGGGAACCATTACTAGTCTAAATGACATATCTCTCCTCTCGTCAGCTTCTCCAAAATTCAGTCCCATGTAAGCAACAGCATTGCCCTCCCTCCAGCCCCTCGAACATACAGTCCCATGTAAATAATATTGCTCCCCTCCTTCCAGCATAAGGTTAATAAGCCCCTGGGGGGTCTAGAGTGAAAGCACTGAAGACTATTATAGCCAAGTGATAAAGTATAGTCCAGTATACTGTATCTTTATTGTACTACTCATCACTTGGCTATAATAGCCTGCTGTGCAGTCACTCCACACCCCTCCAGGGGCTTACAACCTCAGGCAGACCCCCTCACAGGCATTAAAAAGTGACTACACTTTTTGTAGCTTTTTTTTTTTTGCACGTTTTGCGCTCAGCAGTGAAGAGAAGCAGCGCTCGGCTGAGTGCTCCTGACTCCTTGTAGAGATCAGTTGGGTCTCAGCACTGGGACACTCGCCGTTCAACACTTTTGATATGTCCCCATGACATATGAGAGGTTTCAAAAACTCAAGCCCACTGCCCACCAATAGGCTGCTTATAATCTCATATCTATCTAT